>JANKOD010000009.1:19932174-19946872 GCA_026284645.1 Erythroxylum acuminatum | reverse complement strand
GTCTAAGACTCTTTTACCTGAATTGTTCGACCAATTTGGCTTCTTCCCTGGTAAATATTTCCATGGGAAGTGTCGATGCTTTGAGCATCCCTGCAACTATGAATGGAACACTGAAAACACAAGCATCGTGTAAGTACTCCCGTTCTGTTGTAATAATTCCTGTCTTTCTAAAAGTATGGGAGTAAACCCAACTTCAGGACATGTTCTGCTCCGACAGAACCCCTACTGAGGTATCTGAACATATGACAGCAGCTATTTCAGGCCATATTCTGCTCCCACAGAGCCCCTACTAAGGTATCTAAACTTATGATAGTAGCTATTCTGCTCCCACAGTGCTCCTCGGCGTTTACTCTCCACATTGCAATCGATATCAACGTTTAGCAGTTAGTAAAACAGCGGTAAAGTAACTGGCATCGAGTTGGTGCTGATACAAAAC
The DNA here is from genome assembly GCA_026284645.1 of Erythroxylum acuminatum. Lineage (NCBI taxonomy): Eukaryota > Viridiplantae > Streptophyta > Magnoliopsida > Malpighiales > Erythroxylaceae > Erythroxylum > Erythroxylum acuminatum. Next base: position 19,946,436 of record JANKOD010000009.1, on the reverse strand, counting down.
ATTGTTCTATGGGCTCAAGTGAAGGAACTTACAGGCTCCTCACGAGCAAATCCACACCAATTACGTCCGTTATCATCTCGAGCTCTCACTGTAAGTTATCATCATTTTCATAGTTTTAATGATTATTATGATTAATATTAACTAAATTACTTATATTTAGAAAATATAATCAAAATAATCACAAGGGTCATCAATGTGAAAGTGGATAGCATATCAAAGGCGTGCTGTTTTGTGAAATCAAATGACTAAAGAGGCACTAACTATCATTCATAGTAACTGAACATGAGAAACTTAGAGGACCCCATTTGATGCGGAAGAAGACGAAGGATATCACAACCATTTCTTTTAGCAAGTATACTGTCATTTCAATTTCTCAAAAAAAGTATACTGTCATTTTTGTTGAAACAAGAATACGAAAGGCACTGTTCATTCGTAATGGAAACCACATTCAAAGATGATCTTGTTCTAAAAAAAAAAAAATGATCTTGTTCTTGAACTTCTGAAAGCAAAGAAATGAAACGAAAAGGACACCTACTGAGTGAGTGTAGATTGTTACCTTTTTCAAAGCTCCCAAGCCCTCCAATTCTTGCCAATCTCAAAAGCAACATACGCTTTAACACAAGCCTGCCTTACCTGCTCTTCAGTAAGCCACCAATCATCCCAATCACTCATACTAATCTCCTTGTCAAGTGTCACTCCTTCGTAATCCAAACAACACTCCACAATCCTCTCCACTGAAGCCCTAGCCAAACTATCTATATGAGTCCTCAAATCCAACAGCCTGTGAACCCTAAGTTCGTGCTCCGTCATCATCAGCTTCTTCGCGTCCGATCCGTTCCAGATTCCGACAAACGTGTTTTGCTCTTCCGAGAGAAAACGTCGGAGAGCCAGCGGCACGGTGTCGCAGTGACAGAGCTGGACGATGAGGCATCGCGTTCCTACGCAGAGCTGGAGAGTGTCCGCCGGAGGATCGTCTCCGTTGCTCGGGTTCCACTGGACGCCCATGCCGACGACGAGGCGTCCGAGCTGGTAGCGACGGTAGTAAAGAGTGGAGTGTATCCATTCCCGTACGACGGAGGCGGCAGAGGTGACGGTTACGGAGATTGAAGTGCCAAAGAAGTTCACGGTGAAGAGACGGTGGTCTCCGGCAGGTGCATCTTTTTCAACGATGGTGATTTCCGGCGTCATGTCATGTCGATTGAGACCACAAACGTAACTGGCAAGTTAGTGCTTCACTGCGGTTTTTATTCAGCGTGGGGAGGTGTTCCTGAGTATACACACTCACACCGTGAATTCGGTGTTTTGGACGAGCTGGACCGCTTATGTGTGCCGAACCCGAAATCATGATCATCGATGGATCATCAAGAGACTTATGAGCAAACGCCTTGAATCAAAAGGCACAGAACTTGAAGTAGCCATGTTGGTTCGATCAGAACACATTGTAAGTTACTGTTCAAAGACAAAGGCCATGTGTTTATGTGAAATGTGTTCCGTGCATGTGTGTGACGTGGGACTTCGGATTGAATGTGACGGTGACGTGTGTTTACTAGATTTCCTTATCCTCGAATGTGTCAAATTTGGTCCAATGTTACCTAATTTTCAGGATAAAAGAAATAGATTTTTCATGGAGTTTACATAATTTTTCAAAAAACTTATAATTTTTAAATCATCAAAAGAACATTTTAATTTTAAAATTTTAAAATCGTTTTTTTAAATTTTGGTTATAAATGTCGAAATACATATATTATGAACATCTTACTTACATCAATTAAAATTGAATCGAATTAATTACATTTGAATCAAAATAATAATAAAGAGATCAACTGAAATATCATAGAAACGACATTTAATTAATGCACATTTCCTTTTTTTAAACGAAGAAACTCACAGTCGCTATCTTTTAGATGCGCACGGGTAAACCTCTGGATTGACGCAACAGTCTGCAAATTATACCAATCGAGTATTTCGCACTAGGCAAGCCTTGTATGACAGACTCGATCGAGAGAACGTGAATAAGAAGATTTAAACACAAGACTTATTGGTCTCATGCTTCCTACTCTACCAACTCGACCATCCCTAAAAGGCGTGTTTCATTTTTTAACTGAATCATAAGAGAAGTTTTTTTTAAAATAAATAATATGATAGAATTTTTTAGAAAATTCATTTTTCTAAAATTTATCAAATTACAGAAAAATTATATTTCTTTTAGCCTAAATTTGATTTTACCGTCAATTTATTTCAAGTTCAGATGAGAAGCAAGCACGCTGGGATTGTTGTATCTGCTTATAACTTATAGTTATATGGGCGCTAGCTACAGCTTCTGGGTTTTGGATTCGTCCAATCTTATCTGAACATCTTTTGGGTTTGAGCCCATTTTTCATTTATGGGTTATGTATAATTAAAAATGAATTTCTTATTTTATACAACTATATACTTAATTATTCCAATTTTTAAAATTTCTATAATAAAATATATATATAGTTGTTTTTTTAAATGTGTATTTAATAAATTCTCGAATACACTGCTAGCTTATAAATTATATATTTTAAATAAAATTCATAATTTAGAAAACATATTCAAATTATATGGTAGTAACAAATTTGTACATTTAATTGCTTTTATAATAGTAAACATGACAACTACATAAACGTATAAAATAATTTATAAATAATATATTTAAATAAATAATCTAATCAATTATTGAATCAAAGCCATATAATAAGTGTAATTGAACTAATTTTTATAAATTTATTTCTTTTTTAAATCTATTATATAAAGAAATAACATATTTTAAACTTCTAAACTTTTTGAAAATTTTCCAATTCAGTATTCAAGTTTTAAAAATTTTCAATTAAACGATTAACTTTTTATAACCTTAACAACCCAATTCGAAGGGTTAATTTTATTATAATTTTGTTAATATGATAAATAAATCTTTTTTATCTATAACATAAAAGCATCTATTTGGAAACAACATCTTTACTAGTTAGAGATAAGGTTGCGTGTTATTGGACTTTTTTAAACTCTGCGTCTTAATGAGATTTTTACTAGATGTTGTTGTTGACATGTAGGCGTCCACGTGAAAAATTAATTATTAACTAGTCACTCACTAGGACTAAAACGCCTAACCTAATGCGCAAAAAAAGTTACATGGTTGATGTTATAGTCCATATAGATGATTAGTTTGTAGTTAATTTTTCACAAAGATGCCGACATGTCATAAATAAAAAAGTTTTTATCAGTCAGATCAACAAAATAGCCTTAATAACTCAGTTCAAAGTGTTAATTTTATTAGTATTTTGTTAATTTGATAAATAAATCTTTTTTATCTATATCATATAGGTATCTATTTTGAAACAACATTTTTACTAATTAGGTTGCGTACTGTTGAAATTTCCTAAACTCTGCATCTCAGTAAGATTTCTACTGGGTGTTGTTGTCATGTAAGCGTCCATATGAAAATTTAATTATCAATTAGTCACTCGCGTGAACTAAAACACCTAAACTAATGCACAAAAGAAGTTATAGGATGGATGTTTTAGTCCATAGAGATGATTAGTTTGTAGCTAGGGTGTACTTGTTTAGTAGGTATGAAAAAAAAGATATAGGTATGAAATGAAAAGTATTGTTTGGTAAGATGCTATAATTGAATACGTAATGTTTTCATTCCTTAGTTTTGAGTAATGCTAATGCTCGATTACGAGAAGAATGAGAGTCATTATTTTGTTAATCTAGCGCGCGTTCTGCCGCCATAATGTTATAACATTAGTCCTCCGAACTCATTCTCTACTCTGTAACAAAACTAATCTTTGAACGAAGTTATAAACGATATAAAAGATTAGTCATTTGATTAAAAAAATTAAAAAATTTTGTACTAAATGGAAAAAAATCTCAAAAGATTGATGACTTTAGAATATGATATCCCTTGTATAAAACATAGAAACTAAGGTATACAACTTAAAACCAGGACAATAATACATTACCTAATGATGACTTTAAGCATATAATTAAGTAGTTCCTCAAGCTGTATAATGTACATGATTAGGGAATTATTAGATAGCGATTAGAGTGAACAAAGGGACATTTAGTTTTTTAAAACACTCTTTTAAATGGATTAACATAACTTGGTTGTACTAATCTTTGTTGTTTCTTTCGTTTTTACATGGCATTGGTGAATCATCTGTGACCTAATTCTCTGATAAAATGACATAAATTATAATGTATTGTCACCTAAGTAGAAAATGTGTCACAAATACAAGATGTGGGGTTATGTATATTAATTTTCTAATGGGAAATATTAATAAGGAGCAATAATATAGATAATGATTGAAGCAATTACAATGTGGACTGCTCAGCTTCAATTGATTACTAAATTTCTATACATTAATGGTTTTTTCTTTCTAATAAATAAATATTAAGCTTTAAGACTTGGTTTAATATTTTTTTATAATGATTAAAAAAATCAACCAGTTCGATCGATTCAACGGTAAAATTTTTAAACTGCCCAATTTTTTTGTTCGGTTTTTTACTTTTCAGACAACTCTTGTTATTAAAAACTGATCAATTAATTAATCAATTTTTGTTAATTAATAAGTTCTTATAAACTAAACAAATCATTCAATTTTTATTTAATAATATTTTTTAATTAAACTTTAAATTCTTAATAGAAAAGGACAATCTCTTTCAATTATATTTTAAAATTTTTATTTTTATTTAATTTCAATTTTACAACGATCTGATGTTGGTTGAACATTTTAAATCTTAAACTTTCAATCCGATTTTTAAAAAATTGGTTTGTTAAAAAAAAGAAAAAATCTATTTATTCTTTATTTTTTTACTAATGATATAATTTTCTTTTTTTCTGTGTTTGAGAATCTATTTATAAAATAAATACCAAAAATAAAAAGTCCAAATTAAAAACTTTTGGAATTATGATATTACTTCCATAAAATTTTATTGTTTTATAAAATATCTTCTTATGATATTAATTAATACTCAGTTAAATACATTAAAAATATATTATTTGTCTACTTTTGATTTAATTTGAATCTTTATATAAATTTATTTAATTTGTTTAGAAAAAAAAATAAATCCATCTTCTCATCAGGACGGCCTTAACTTTTCTCTCCTCACCCTTTTGAGCATGCTTAGTGTCATTCACTCTTTTAAATCTTCAAAGTACTCCTGAAGAACACAAGTAATAATTTCCAAATTCTCTATTGCAATTGGTGCTCTTCAAGGCATGACGCTACCACCTGATAGTTACGATCCTCCTCACCAAGCTAATGAAACCAAAATCGAACAACAGAAACAACTGACATTGGTTTTTGATGCATCAGTTCTTCAATACCAATCCCACATACCATCTCAATTCATTTGGCCCGATCACGAGAGACCATGCCTTGATTCTCCAGAACTTGTAACCCCTCCTATCGACTTGGGAAGCTTTGTAAATGGAGACCTTTCGGCTGTCTCAGAAGCTAGTCAACTTGTCAATGAAGCTTGCAGGAAACATGGTTTCTTTCTCGTCGTTAATCATGGAGTCGATTCACAACTTGTAGCTAAAGCTCACGAGCACATGGACTTGTTCTTTGGCATGAAACTCTCTGAGAAGCAAAGAGCTCAGAGAAAGATCGGTGACTCCTTCGGATACTCTAGTAGCTTCACTGGTAGGTTCTCCTCTAAACTTCCATGGAAGGAAACACTTTCTTTTAGATATCTTGCAGATGAGCATCGATCTTGTTCGAACATTGTTGAAGAATTTTTCTCGAATGTAATGGGAGAAGATTTCAGAGAATTCGGGTAAGAGAACTGAACCTGACTCTTGTTTAGATCAGCCATGTTGCTATGAATCTTCTAACATTAAACTTCTTTGAGATTGATTCACGTAGGAAGGTTTACCAGGAATACTGTAAAGCCATGAACACTCTCTCTCTTACGATCATGGAGCTTTTAGGGGTGAGTCTAGGAGTTGACAGAGGCTACTTCAGAGAGTTTTTCCAGGGAAACGATTCCATCATGAGATTGAATTACTACCCTCCGTGTCAGAATCCTGATTTAACTTTCGGAACAGGACCTCACTGTGATCCTACTTCTTTAACTATCCTCCATCAGGATCAAGTTGGTGGCTTCCAGGTGTGGGTCGATGGAAGTTGGAGATCCATAAATCCTGATCCACAAGCGTTTGTTGTCAACATCGGCGACACATTCATGGTAAGTTTCACACTTCCATTAACATATTAAAGAGCAAGTTACCATGTAACAACAAGTTGGTTAAGTTTGGTCTTTTCAGGCACTATCCAACTGTAAGTTCAAGAGTTGCTTGCACAGAGCGGTGGTGAACAAGAAAACAGCAAGGAAATCATTGGCATTTTTCTTATCACCAAACATGGAGAAAGTAGTGAAACCACCAGAAATCCTAGTCGACCCTGAAAGTCCCAGAAAGTATCCAGACTTCACATGGCCAAGTTTTCTAGAATTCACGCAGAAGGATTACAGGGCTGACATGAAAACCCTGGAAAGCTTCAAAATCTGGCTTGAACAGAAAAAGGATTACTAAAAGAGATGACCAGAGAATTATAAGCATCAAAATGAAGATGTGAATGTGTAGATGCATGGTAGCTTCTTCTTCTTCTTCTTCTTTATCTCTGTGATTGATTGTCTCTTTCTGCTTTTGTTCTCCTTCAGTCTATGTATTATAAAAACTCCTGGATTCTTGGACTTGCTGTGATTTGCCACCAATTGTTCAGGTAGCCTCTTCTGATTCTATACTGAAAGTATATTGCTAATTTTATCTATGAACACTGCATATTTGTTGCTAATACAATAACAAAAGTAAGGATTTGAGCAGTATATGATGAAATAAAAAATCTTAGATTTTATTCGAAATTATTAATTTATTATATATTCCATAAATATTCAATATTTAGCAATATTTTCAAAATCAGATCAGAAGTTAAATAAGTAAAACAAGGTTTAAGGTTTAAAGGGTTTAACAGGTATTAAACCGTTATAAAATCGGTTAAATATTAAATAAAATTGAATAATTTAAAAAAATGATTGAAAAATTTGTCCTTCAAAAAAATTTTAAAATTTAATTAAAAAATAATGTTAAATGCCAATTTATTGATTTATTTAGTTTATAAAAATTAATTAGTTTAAAAAAACTAGTAGATTAATTAATAAATTGATCGATTTTTAATTATAAAATTATCAAACTGAATTAATAACAAAACACCCCTAATTTGGTTAAATAAATGATATGATTAAAATAATATTATTTTAATTTAAAATAACTTGATTTCATAAAAATTAAACAAAAAATTTTCAGTGCTAAATTAATTATACATCTAAGTCTAACCCATTTGCCCATTATTTTCGCTTCCACAAGTTATTGGTATTAAGAAATTTTGGAAGCTTTTACAAAGAAACTGTTTCTCTGCTTGAACCAGTGACACCAGTTGCTCCAAGGCTCTCATTCTAATCTCAATATACACCCAAACATTTAGTACGGCACCGTTTCAATACTCTTTTTTAGGCACTCAGTGCTTCAAGACTCTTGGTTTATTTTAGATAATTTATATTTTAAAGAAAATTAGAATCTTTCCAGTTCAAATGCCACCTTAGAGAAAAGTTATCTCTTAAATGCTTCATCATCAACTTCCAAGTTCAAACTTTGGCATCCAATGACTAGATCACAACTTCATTACATGTATGTTTGAAAGTGCCCACACGAACACACAAACACACAAGCAAGGAATATGCTTATCGTCCTCTTCATAGTCAGGCAAGGTAATGGCCTGGACTATCAGGCCCAAGTGGTACATACAGATCTTTACTACTGTGCTGTCAATTTTACACTTCTAAAATTTTTCTCAAAGTTACCCAATTTTTGTTCGCCAAATAAACCATCAACATCATCTAACTGATCACACCATAAATCTCAAGCACAAAATCAATTCAAAACTTTAAACCTACTAGTGTGCAAAGTAACTATAATTTTGGAAAGTTTCCAAAACCTGCTTTCTACAGAATTGAAGCATCCAAGACAGATCTTTCTTACAGAATTGCCACATCCAAGTAATCTCCAATCTGTGGAAATGACAGACAAATTCATAACGTATTCAAAATGGGGACTAAAAAATAGGGCTCCTAAAACGAAACTCAAGCCGAACCTGGAATCCAAGCTCTGCCAATGCTTTGGCATCATCTAACTTCCCAATTCTGTTAGAGAATGTTTTCCCCACCTACAATGAAGTGAATAGTGCATACAATCATACACTTGTGAATCAAGAGATTCTGAAGATATGCACTTATGAAGTCAACGTTAACACTATTTTGGTTCCAACCAACACAGCATTTACTCCATGAGGAATAAGCGAAAAACACAAACAAATGCACACATAGACACATGATCACAGAAAAAGACACCAAAATTTATGCATAGGAATGCTGATAAGCGAAGCCATAGACATTTGTTTCTGTGTTTGTATAAGGGAAGAAATTGGGAGTATGTTGAACAAAAACATTTACTTTTTTCGGAACAGATACATAGAAAGATAGGATAGACTAACCTCTCGAACCACGAAACGGCCATTTTTATCAGGATAAACAAAAGCAAAAGAAAGTCTGACATCTCTTCTCCTTGCTGCAGGAGCCACTTCTTTAACCTGTGAAATTGATCAAATGGACTGTTAGTATAAGCACAAAAGCATTAAACACAAAGTAAGAGTAGCAAAAACATGGACTACATAAAGCAATGCCATGCAGCGAACAAAACGACATCATATTTGCCAATATGTCACATATTATAAACAACCAGATCATTTCAACAACATACCAGATCGGTTAACTCACGAAGAGTAGCATCTTTCCACGTGTATATTTGAACCTCATCCTTAGGCTCCTTTCCTCTCACTGCGAAATCTTCCCTAGTATGATGAGTCCCTATCTGACAAAAATTTCACCCATTCAAAACACAGGTAAGAATCTGGAGACCCTTTCACGGGATCAACAAGAACAAGAATGATAAACACTATAAAAACACAGATATTGAAGCCCTACAATAATACAATAACAGCAAGCTTCTAAATTTGTTTCATGACAAATCATTCTATAAGCATATATGTCATGATGGAAGTACATACTAACAAGCTTGATTGAACTCTTCCAGCATCTCATCGGGGACAAACGAGGTCCTACAAAGAGGGCATGTGTTGTTGTCGTGGTCCATCCAATGGTTTCTATGAAATCCGAGAGACCCAGATAGTTAAAAAGACACAGAATAAGGTTTTTGACAAAACCCAGAAAGGAAAGTGTGTGAACGAACAGCTTCGGTAAGAAAACCTCGGTGTATCCAACTAGAAACCCCATTTACACAGAAAAGAGAGAAACTGTACATGGCTTGATGCTCAGAGATAATCCCCAAATTGATAAACCTCAAAACTCAAAGCTGTGCATCGCTACTTTGATTCTTTCTTGCATGAATACCTAAGTTACGCCTTGCAAATGCCACTGAGGAGAACACGCAGAGGAAGGACAGACGACGGAGATCCGGAGGAGGAAGACGGAAGGTCGAAACAGCGCGCATGCCCTGGAACATTGGGTTTACGACTCGAACCAGACCCGAGCCAAATAAAGTGAACTTGGAGGCACGACCCACTGCTGGAATGACGAAGGCAGTCTTTGCAAGTAGAAAAGAGGTCTGGACTGGTTGAGAAATCAGATGTCGACCGGAACAGAACAAAAAAAAAAGAGATACTGATTAACAAAGAGCAGGGGATCGAAAAACGGAATACAGGGCTCTCAAAGTGGTTGTGTCCTTGCAAGGTTAAGAGTGACCTCTTTTCTTGAAGAGCTTTCCCCTTCCCCCGTGATGTAACTAGCTACCAGTCTGCAAAAGTCATATTTTCCCTCGGCTCTTTCCCTATCTTTGCCCGCTCCCTAATAGGATAATAAGAAAACGCTCGGTAGGTTTTGAGAAAAGTCAAACCAAAACAATTTAATTAGCCTTCTTCATTTTGTGACGTTTTGTCGATAAAACGTCGCAAAAAATATTACAAATCTGCGACGTCATTATCAAACGTTGCTAAAGATTGAAACTTTTTATGACGTTTCCTAAACGTCACAAAAAATCTAAACATTTTGTGACGTTTTATTAAAAAACGTCGCGAATAGTATATTTTTCTTGTAGTGAATGCGTTCACTGGGTGAGCACCATATTGTGTTCTTGCTAACCTTACTGAGAGATTCAAAGCCAAGCATTTGATGGCCTTCTCTGTGGGTTTCACTCGGTTTGTGATTTCAAGTGACCTTGAGACTGCTAGGGAAATGTTGAATAGTTCCACTATTGCTGATAAACCCATGAAATAGTTAGCATACAAGCTACTTTTCCATAAGGCAATGAGTTTTGCTCCATACACTGAGTATTGGCGAAACTCGAGAGGAATCGGGTATGTTCTGGCTAGTTGAAGGATTGTCCTTCCCCATGGTGATAGAAATAGAGAAAATAAAATAAAATTCTAGTTGCTTCAAGAGAACTAAAAAAATCTCTGCAAAATTTAGTTTCAAAGAATAAATAAGGATACTTTTCCTTCCATTCGATAGCCTTTAAATAGGCTTTATTACATTAAGAATCACAACTGAAAATCTAAAAAATAGGAACAAACTAATTTGACTTATTCAAACTAATAGCTAAACTTTATCTACTCTTGAAAGTAGTAACAATGAAATAAGAACGAAGATAAAAAATTTGGACCATTTCAATCTTCCCAATAAGAGCATATAACAAACCCTTCCTTTTAAGTTTCACCCTTGCACGCAAGGATGACATCTAGAAATTAGCTTTTAATGTAATCAACATCTTCCCAGGTGCATCTACTGGGGACATCTCCTTCCAATGAATTAATAACTCATGCTTCCCCTTTTTGACACGATGATCCAATATAGCTTGAGGCCTTAGAAAATCATTCTCAGTAGTGATTTTTGTCAACAATTGTTCTTGAACAACAATACCATCTCCATATCTTTTTTTAAACCGAGCACTTGAAATGGTGGGAATACGCATCTTGAGATGCAAATCTAATTTATAAGCCACAAATCCAAGACGTAGCAAGACTTTGATACCACTTTGGTATGTTATAACTAGTTAAAGGTTTGTCCTTCCCTATGGTGATAGAAGTAGAGAAAATAAAATGAAATTTTAGTTGACTCGTGGGAAACAAAAAACCTCCAGAGAAAATCAATTTTCAAAGAATAAATCAGGATACTCTTCCTTCCATTTAATAGCCTTTAAATAAGCTTTATTACATTAAGAATCATAATTGAAAAATCTGAAAAATAGGAACAAACTGATTTGACTTATTCAAAATAATAGCTTGACTTTATCCACTCTTAAAATTAGCAACAATAAAATAAGAACGAAGATAAAAAAATCTAGACATTTTTAATCTTCCCAATAAGAGCATGTAACAAAATCTCATCGACTCATTTGTTTAGTCACATGAGAATCAGTACGTTTGAGACTTTTAGATATGAAATGGGTATAAAGATAATTGAGTAATCAAGTACAGGTTGTTGCTTTCGGTCACCCATTTTGGCATTGGCCATATATTCATTATAATATCTCCATCTCTATCTCCTGGTCCTATCCCAAACAAAATGAATAAGCTATAAGCAAAAATAAATTACTTGCACCACTTTCCCTCTTTATTTTGATCCTAATATTGATGGGAGAAATGCCGATAGATGCAGCGGAAGTGACCCACCAATTAGTTGATACAATGACAATGTGTTATGCATGACACCAAATATAAATTAATTCTCCCCACCTGTGTAAACCTTTAGGAAATAATTAGGCAATGAAATAATCTAATGCAGCACCTGATAAAATCAATACCGCGATTTACATGGAAAACCTCCACGATGTGAGGAGTAAAAACCACAGGACCGAAGTCTAGAAAAAATCTCCACTATCAACAAATAATGGGTACAACAACAAGTTATATCTAGTATCCCACTAGAGTCAGCAACAATAACATCAAGAATACAACAATCCACAACAACAAGAGAAATCAATAAGAGAGTTTGCATAATCATCTGAAATAGAGCTGGCTTTTGTGGAAAATTCAGACATTTTTTTGATGTTGCGATCATGTAAAAACATAAACTTTGAGGCTCAATAGCGAGTAGAGAATCCAAAATGCCTCCAAACAGGAAACCCACAATTGGATATCAAGATCAACGTGTCCTCTACCATCTATCAAAGTATCAGCCCAATTGAACCGCGTTTCGCCATTCAATCGTGAGCTTGATCAAAACTACTTAATGCTGGAATTTCAGGATCTCAAACTTCAATCCTAACTTTGACCATGAATCGCCTGAAAATTAGAACCCCGATCATGATTTTGACCATTGGATATGAACTACTACTAGTGTAGAGTAAGCCTTCAAAGTCTGAGCTCAATCGGACCACAAACGACCATCTGATATAGGATTTAATCAAAACTGTTTATAACTCTCTCCCACTTACTAATATTTTCTCTCTTCACTCTCTTATTTTTTATTCATTACATGATGCAATCCTTGTTGGGCTTTAGGTCCCTTCCTATATGGAAAAACCCAAGTTTTTGGCCCACTATACTAATTAACAGTTGGCTTATAGTGTCCAACCTCTTCTTCGACAATGTGAGTCGGCAAAAAGCAAGTGTTGGACCCCGAACTTTTAGTGGAAATTAGAAATATTAAAATGAATTTAAATGAGTATTTTTGTTGGCACCCGAACTCGGAACCGAACCCCAACCAAAAAACGAAAAACTAAAACGAAAACGAAGTGGCGAATAGAAATCGAAACGATCAAAGCGACGCAAATCTGAGATCGAATACAAAGTATCATAAACGAAAGAACGGAGATCATACATCGAAAGAAGCGAACGGACAAAACCAAAACTGCAAATCGGATCAAAATGAAAGAACGAATAACAAAATTGAAACGAATCGAACGTAAAACGAAAAACAAATCGAATAATCGAATCGGAAGCAAACAAATGGTTCGAAACGAACTGAAACAAATTCCGACATCCGTAGCGAATATCTTCGAAAGCTAAATTAGCGTTGGAAACCCTTAGACTAAACCAAGACGAAACCGATATAAATTTTTTTTTCTTTTCTTTTTTTCTTATTCTTTCATTTTTCTCTTAAGTGTCGTGCTATTCCTTCTTAAAAACGACAGCCACATGCCATGTCATTTAATGAATGCTAAAAGACCCAATTGCCCCTAATTGAAGTCAGGTTTAGTGTGCAGTCTTGGATTAGAAAAATCTAAAAGTATTTTGGCGATAATTTCTGCTCTAGTCATCCAAATGAGGTGATTCTTGATTTGGATTAAACTAGAGAAATAGGTCTACAAATGTTCTGAAGGAAGTGAGTTTCAATTTAGTTTTTAAGAATCTCAAATTTCGGATGGAAGTAAATTGATGGAAATGAGTTAACATAAAAATAATCCGGAATGTTTGGAGTATAACTTTTGGAGTGGTGCACCAAATTAAATGATTTTAGTGGCGTTATGAATTTGAGACAATGAGGAACATTTCTCTAGAAGGAAGTTTTAGCAAATTCCTTCATTTTGATGATGTGAAAATATCCTAAGCAAATCATGATTTAATGAATTTTGGGACTTTGATGTATTTGTATGATTTTGAGGAATTAATTAACATGTTAATGTAAGTAATTAGCATGTTAATTTAAGTAAGATCATATGGCATAGTTTATTGGATTAAATTGTATTAAAGTGTTAGAAATTAAAGTGTTGGAAATGCATAAGGGCAAAATTGGAAAGTTACTTAAGTTATTAAGTTATAAGGCTTTTATGGAAGGGCATTATGGTCATTTTAGCATTCATTAAAGGAAGAAGCCCTTGGCTGTCGTTTTTAAACAAGTGAAGCACGACATTTGGAAAGAAAGAAACGAAAATAAAAGAAGAGAAGAGAGGGTGAAGCATTTTCGGTGGAGATGAAGAAAGAAGAGAGAGAAAGCTTAGGGATTTCGATTTTATGGGCTTCAAGCATGATTTTTTTCGTAGATTCATTAGGAAAAAACGTGGAAGAAGGTGAAAGTTTCCTATGGAGCTTGGAAATTTCCGAAAATGGAGAGGGAATAAGGTAAGAGAAATTATTACCTTGTTAACTTTTGATGAGAATTTGGTTTATTTGACTTAAGATTAGTATGGGTTTGTGAATTCTAAGCTTAATTTTGGTGATTATGCCT
>JANKOD010000009.1:19913226-19923612 GCA_026284645.1 Erythroxylum acuminatum | reverse complement strand
TTAGCTTTCATTTAAGAAATAACCTTTTTGAAAGAACTTCATACACTAGACTGTTTGGCAACATAAAAAAGCATTTTTATTAATTTTAACTATATTTTATTTTGTAATAAATATTATTTATGTATATAAATATTATTTAAAATATATTAAATAATATACAAAGTACAATATATTAATTATTATATAATTTTAAACTATATGAAACATAAATAAAAATATATCTAACCAGAATAGATTAAAAAAACCACCATGATTTAGTGACAGTACACAATGCTCGAAATAAAGTCAGGCCTATGAATTAAAACTTATGCAGACTCCTTTCCCAGTCTGACGTTAAAAGTAGTATGGTGGTTTTTGAATTTATTAATGAATCGCTTAGAAATCTTTAAAATTTCTATTGCCCGTGGAAGCGGCCATCAGCATCTCTGTGCCAATGGATTGAAGCAAAAAAGAGGGATGAACGGTGATGGTTTGATTGCCGCAAATTTGGGGAGTTGGTAAACTCGAACAACATCGGTGATTGGAATAATATAGTGTGCAGCTTCAAAGGTGGGTGGTGGTGGTAGAAATGGAAGAAAACGAAATTCGAGATTTTCTTAAGAGAGAATTGTACAAGAAGATGCTGCGCAGAAGATAGTTTGCGTTATAAACATAAACGTCGAAAATAAGTTTACCCGAAAAAGCTAAAATTAAAAACTTTTTTTTGAAAGCTTCAAATTTAAACTTTTTAAAAAGTTATAACTTTTAACTATCTAAAAAGTTATATATATTTAAAAAAATACCATTTCATTTTACAACTAAACACTTATTTTCTAAAAACACTTTTGCAATAAAAAAAACATTTATTCACCTTCTAAAAACTCAACCAAATGAGCACTAAGCCCACTCTACTTACCTGATATGAGGTCGACTTGTCAAACTCGAATTGACCGTACCATAGGCCTAATCTTTTTCAAAAGATTTGGTTTGAAGTCAGGACTAAAGTTCTCACCATAGCCCAATCTGAAATCAACAAGTCAGTCCCAAATCGATCGAACCTTAGGCCTAATTGTTTCAAAAAATTGTGTTTCAGGATGGACTCAATTTTTATTTTTATTTAATAAAAATAAAAAACAGGTCGGGCTAAGCCGAGTTTAGTTCGAGCCCGAGCCTACCTCAAGCTCGAACCCCATTAGAAATTTTAGCCCGACTATTGTCATTCCTAATATTTGACGAAGAAAATTAAACAAGAAATCACAAATTTCACCAGTCAATAAAGTGTTTTATATTAACATTACTTGTTGCCCTTATTTGCTTGCGCAGCTCAACATATTCAATAGAGCAACTAATACATATTTATTCATATATATAAACCGACGAGGAAAGCAAAAAAGAAAAAAGAATAAAAAGGACAGCCTTATCAATCAACGTTGTGGTCGTGAAGGCGGAGGTAAACCTTTGACTCTTGTTTCCGGTGGTCCGATGAAGAGCTCAGTCTCCACATCCGAAACCGGACTACTACTTCCTTCATTTGGTAAGTTTTCTTCCTGACTATTCTTGGACCCTTCCCATGGTCGCACCCCACACTAACAATTCAAAGTTCAAAGTCACCAAACTTCATTAACCATTACCATTTGAAGTACTAATCAAGATTCATCAGTTTCAATCATAACGATCATGTTCTGAGTTCAGAGTTATGAGTTCCTGTTGTTTTTATCAGGCAAATAGATCTAAACTTCTCACTTTACCTTTTCAGACAGCTTTGTGTTTTCAACTAACAACGCCTTCTCCTGAAACAAACACGCACACAAAACATGTCTTTTAAAATTTTTATATATTAAACTTAATATATAAAGCAAGTTGTGATTTTGTTGAAGATTCTACCTTTTCCTTCAGTTTCTCAATCTGTTCTTTGAACACCTGATTCTGTAACAAGCAAAAAGATCAAGACTTTCAGATTCATCGGATACGTATGTGATATAAGCAAACACACAAGCTTATAATTAATGGCGTCAGTAACCTTTCTAGCTCGAATGCAGCTTACACTCCTCTCCAGCTGTTGCTCTATCTGTTGCAGTTCTTCAAGAGTACAATGTCCTAGATTTTCTCCAAGGAGTTTCCTGAGACAACAATGTCAGATTCAAACTTCAACTTCAGGATTTTGTGAGAAAATGGAAACTTCAACCAGAAAGTGTTTTATCATTAGTTCTTCCAACCGTTTAGAGACTTCAAGAAACTCTATCTTCTTCAACATCTCTGCTGCTTCTGCCCTCAACCGCTGCTATGTGTACAAGAAATGGATTAGGCACATAATGTTCTTTATTAATTTAAGGGGTATCCTTAATTTTAATAACTAAATAACTCTTTTATTTTTAAAAAATCTTTAATATTTTAAAAATATAATTTTCTTATATTTCTATTAAATAAAGCATACATAATATGAACATATATCACACATAAATCAATCAAATATAACCAATACGACTTCCGACTTAACTATTAAACTCGATTTGGACTAACTCTGAATTCAAATATAATCAATATGACTTCCGACTTAACTATTAAACTCGATTTGGACTAACTCTGCATTCATTAAACCCAACTTAAACTAATAATTTATTTTAATTATCTTAAATTATTAATTTGAGTCAGATTTAATTGATTCAAATTGAATTTAGGAACTAAATTCGATTATCATGTCCACAACATTTGATTGATGGACATACATTGTTCATATCATATGTGTATTTTACTGTTATTTTTTTGGATAAAAATCTAAGAAAAAGAGTTTTTTTAATTAAAATCATGAAAAATTTTGATAATTTTAAAGATTATTTTTTTTCTAACTTACTAAAATCACAAGGTCAAGTACCCTAATTTAAGACTTATCTCAACATTCTACTTCATCATCACCCAAAATTTAGGAAGTGAGCAATTTGTATGTTGCATGGGAAGAGTAGAGTCACCTGCACGTCTTCTTCAGTAGGTTTCTTGCTGATTTGATGGTCTTTTATGTGCCTCTGATAACGTTCGATAGTGCTTTGCATGCTTCAACACAAAGAACAAAGAAGGACTACCATACGTTATTAGTGAACACAAACCCTAAAGATCAACACTACCACACAAGAGGAGCTTAAAAAGGCAAAGATGAGGTCAGGACATTGTAGCAAGTGGAAGGTATACGCATGTGTTTCAATTCACACACATCATACTCAAGATCTAAATAGGCATAGCATAGTTACGAGAATCACCAAAATGATGACTATATAAAGAAAGAAAGAAGAACTCATATTGTTTCTATTTCAAAGTTCTGAACTTGAAAGCATAAGGCTAATATCTAAAACATATAATAGCAATCTTACTTGGCTACGGTGATTTTCTTTTTTCTAATAAAAGCTTGAACTTTATAATGCAATCAATGGACAACTTGATCTTCACATAACACATTGCATAATAAGGTTAAAACCTTTACTCTCCTTCATCTTCTCTCTTTTTACCTCGGAGCTAGTTTGTGTCTTAGGGTCTTATGAGTTTTATGATACTGAAAAGACTTGATTAAGTAAGGACACCTTGGACTTAATTATCCTGATTCGTGATATGTTCAGACATGGAAACCATGAATCAGCCATAAGAACACACAACTTGCTGATCAGTTGGTGAAGATGATTCTCTTTATTACCCAAAGAGTTCAGTGTTTCGGTTGCATGTCATGTCACCCAGAAAATCACTCACTTAAAGTAAAACCTACTGCCATTTGTGTACCAAAACCTAAGTATAGCTTCTTAGTACAAAGTTAAAACTAAGAGTCCTTCAGCTCTTAGCTTAGCCCTATAACCAAGCTGGTGAAGACCATGGCCTAGTTGATAAAGATGGTCGTTATGATTACTTTTTTTTTCCCTCCAAAACATGAAATGAGAATGAAGACAGAATCTCTAGGAGGTGCACTAAGGTATCAGGAAGAGAATCTGTAAAGATCTGATCGACTAGGATCAAGATCTGAGATTGTTTGTGCCTGTTCTTGTGGTGGGTATGAAGGAGCGAGAGATAAGAGAGGTTGAGGAGGCCATGAACATAACCCTAAGATGTAAGAGAACTTTACCACGCATCGATGGATCCAGAAAAGATACTGCAGAATTCAATTGCCCCAAGAACAAGGAACGAGGTTCTTAAGATATAAAGGAAGTGAAATTTCAAATTAAGATGAATGAAAAAAAGGTCATACCTTGAGCTTGCAAATTCATAAAGCTTCCCTCTTGGTGAGAAGATGATAAGAGCAACCTCAGCATCGCAAAGAACTGAGAGCTCAAAGGCCTTCTTGAGGAGGCCATTTCTGCGTTTGGAGAAGGTGACTTGCCTGCTTGTGGCGTTCTCTATACGCCTCATTTGAGTCTTTCCTCTCACCATCTCGACCTCTATATCAATGTCTTCACAAGTCTATCTATATGAAGCTGAACACAGAAAACAGAACTTTATCAATTCTGTTGAATCAAAATCCATGAAAAGAAACAGTTCTGAAGGCAAAACTCATCATGAAAAAACTCATCAAACGGGCTAGTTTCACAAGATAACAATGTCTGAAAAAAAAAAGTCAAAGAAGCAAAGTTCCTGGATTGATCAATGAAACACCGTACAAAATGTGAGTGTGTGACTAAAGCAAAGCAGCCAAAGACCAGAAGCAGGAAGAAACTTAATAAGAGGGCAAAACCCAAAAAACCAGAAACTAGGTCTGAGACAGGAGAGGAAGATAAATCCCAAACCAGTGAAAATGAAGATGTCAGCCGAATTAATCTGCTGTTACAGAAAGAAACCTACAACTACAGCAACGAGATCCCACTGAAATGGTTCTGAATTCTAACAATGGCCTCACATCAGTCCAAACCGAAGATTATGCAGTAAATACAAAAGGGTCAAAGAGAGATTTGACATAATCTTACCAAATAGGCAAAGACCCAGAAAGTCAGTTGATGAAACACAAGTAACAGGAAAGGGAAAAAACTAGAAAAAAACCTTGATATGCTTATGAGTAAATACTAATTTCTATTCCAGGACATGAAGTTTGATCGATTCTCTCCTCTTCTAGCTATCTAGAATCTACAAAAACCAACCATATCTTTCCATATTCATACATATTCTCACCTTTTATCCAAGCACCTCCAAAACCCACCTACATAAAGAAACAAACCTTACGCTATATCACTGTACATCATAAGATTATTCAACCAAAGGCTGAAAACAACCTCATCCTTTCCTTGATTTAGAAAAGCCCACGTCAAAGAAGAACATTTTGCACCAAAAAAGGAAAATAAAAAGCAGATTAAAATAATAAAAAACAGACTTAAAATAGAAAAGGAAAGGAAGATGTTGACACTTTTCTTCTTCTTTTCAACTCTTCTTTCGGGTTAGGTCATGAGTGGTGCGAGAGAGAGAGAAGAGGGGGAGCGGGGGCAGTAGTAGGGTT
This sequence comes from Erythroxylum acuminatum, assembly GCA_026284645.1. Lineage (NCBI taxonomy): Eukaryota > Viridiplantae > Streptophyta > Magnoliopsida > Malpighiales > Erythroxylaceae > Erythroxylum > Erythroxylum acuminatum. Next base: position 19,918,175 of record JANKOD010000009.1, on the reverse strand, counting down.
AGCACCTAAAGAAGCAACACTGTGGTAAATGGTAATGGTTGGTAACGGAGGAGAATACATAGTACAAGGTTGGAAACATGACACTGTATGTCCGTACGACCAGACATAGGAAGCAACCAATGACTGGTCGAAAACGCATTGAGAGTTGATCATTGCGGCTTTTGTGCCATCTTTCTCCACACCCGCAAACTTATATCCCTTCACATGGGAACTGGGGACCATGCATATGCAGTCATCACCTCAAGTCTCTCTCTTTAATGTATCGTAGGATTAAAATTAATTTATTTTATAGCTTTTTATATTTTACATTTAGAAGAAATTTTTAATCAATTTTATTGCTTTATTGGTTTTCTAAATCTAAAATATAAAAAACTGTAAAATAAATTAAAATTGATTTAAAATTTTTATTTATTTTTTATGTGGGTCATTGGAATACATTCTCTTTACTAATTAAGGATAAGAATGCGTACTACTGAACCTTTCCATACTTCACATATCGACAATATTTTTATTAGGTTGTTTTTTTGTTGTTGTTATTATATGAAAAATATTTTAATTTTTATATTATTTTTATAGTTATGAATAAGGTTGCATATTATTAGACTTTTTCAGATCTTACATCAGCGAAATTTCTATTGAGTGTTTTTATTGTTGTTAATGTAGTATTGTCTAACTATTGCTCAATTATTGCTATTATATTTTATTAATTCTAAATTCATTCATATTCTAAAATAACGTTACATTAAAGTCTAATAATAAAAAAATAGTACTTACGTTATTACGAGAAAAATGATATAAAAATTGATTAAATTTAATATACATGTAAAATAATGCTTTAAATTTGTAAAATGATTTATTTGAAATATATGCGTGACTTGTACGTTGTAGAGTGGTTTCGTGATTTATAAGTTATGGAGTGATTTTCATAATTTATAAATTATGAATGTAAGTGAAAAGACTAGTGATTGTAATCTTGTATTATTAAAGATGAGACGTGTTACCTTTCAACGCGGTAAGTAATTTTGCGTCAGGTCAGATCTTCTATTTCAATTATGACATTTTTATCATGTTCTATTAAATCTTTTAATAAAAAAAATTGAAACATAATAATTAGAACAGAAGATTTGATATACTTTACATTTGGGTCAGAGGATTAACCGGTTATTACTTTTTTAAATAAATATGTGTATAAAATTAAGTGACACACGATTGGACTACCTTAACGGAACAAAGTGTTCGAATTAAAGGTAGGGCGTTATCAAATCTTATAAGCCCATCACGTTTCTGCGATAGCCCACGCTTCTGAGGCCAAACTACCAGCCCCAGTAATGTTAGAACGTATGATGGTTTTTACAACGATTCGAACACAAGACGTGGGAGTCACCTGCAAAGCTCTGATACCACTTTGCTACCCAAAACTCAAGTTGAAGGTAGGGCGTTATCAAATTAAAAAATATTATTAAATGAAAATTAATTAATTTATTTTAATTTATAATAATTTATTAATTAATAAAAATTAGAATCGTAAAAATCTTGAATTATTCAAATTTTCAGTTCGGTTTTACACTTTTTGTTGTGATTTATTTTAATAATTCATAGAATATTCTCTTTTTATACTAAATTTGGTATAAATTTTTATTACTTTGTAAAATAAATATGGGAATAAAATTAAGTTACATAAGTTGGATTTACCTTAACGGGGACAAAATGCCCTAAACCTTAATTAAAAAATATTGTTGAATTATTAATTTTAATTTATAATAAATTAATCAAATTTTAAAAACAAAAATATTAAAATAAATAAAATCAAAAATTATAAAATTGAATTGAAAATTTTAACTATTCCAGATTTTTATGGTTTGTTTTTGAAATCATACCTATTTGATAGATTAATAATGATAATGATATTAGGTTCTTTCACAACTCACAAGGGTCGAGCCGACAAGTGTCAGAAGGTTAATGGGTTTATGCCGTTTATGCAAACTTGTTTAGGTTGTTCTTTTTATGGGATTGTTTCCAATTCGGACCGGAATTAACTTGGACTGATTAGATGTGATAGTTGGAGGTTGGGGACCACAAGGGGTGGGATGTGTATAGATATCCACAAACGATCAAACGGTCCAGATTTCGTGATTGATGATATTTCGGTCTCGGTTGTTGATCTTTCTTCATCACATCAAAATTGCTTTAATCTGCAATCCTCCAATTGCGATTCTGTCTTTTTCTCAATTTATCAGAGAAAGAGACAGCTTAGGGTCTACATATGGTACGGATCATCTCTTATTTTCGGTATCTGGGCAGTGAATGGCCGTTGGCCCAACTTCATTTTTTTTTTGTAGTTTCCGTTAGTCTTTTAACTTTTTCTTATTGTAATAATAATAATAAGACGCAGGTAGCGCTTACGTATTAAGAATTTAGCTTAAGCTGGCTTTTTTTTAATCTTAATTATTAATTATTATTATTTGTAATTTGTAATTTGTAATTTGTAATTTGTAATTTTTAAATTTTATGATTAAATTTTTAATTCTTTATTATTATTATTATCATTATTTAAATTTTAATATTTTATTTTATTTTTCTCCTTTTTATGTTGATCATTTAGAAACAATCCCTCTACTAATTAAAGGTAAGATTATATACTACTAGACATCATCAAATGTCGCGTGTTAGAGAAGTCGGTCTTCCATCCTAAGTTGTTGGTCGGAAGAATGGTCGTCACCTGAATAGACTAGCCTTTCCGCCTCTTAAACCCTAACAACGCTTCCTTCATCCCCACATTCCTTCCCCCAGCCGTTTCCATATCTCCCACACAGCAAAACAATCGAAATAGCTTGCTCTCTCTTCAGATTTCTTCATCTTGCCCAAATCTGCAAACTAGAAAAAAAAAACCAAAATATTTAATCCCCAAACATGGATACAGATTTTCCAACCCTGCTTTCAACCATACAACAGAACAACCCACCAAACCCTAACCCTAACCCTAACCCTAACCCTAATTCTAAATCTACTCTTCCTTCCCCTCCTAAACCCGATGTTCCTTCCCCCTCTTCCCCTTCCTTTTCTACAACTACCCCTGCCCTTGCAATGGCTGTCAATTCTCCTAAAGGAGCTAAGCCTACCGTAGGAGACAATGCTAAAGGAATTAGGAAAACATGGAAACAAGTTGTTAGGGATAACTCAGACTCTTCTTTGATTTTCAGCCCTCCTGTAGAGAAGGATGGTAAACTAATGATGGCTCCTAGTTTAGAAGTTTTACAGCAAGGAGCAAAGACATGGGAAGCTACTCTTGTGGATTTTTCATGGAAAAAAGGCCAGCATTTCCAGCCATACAAGTATGGGCTGTGAGGAATTGAAAAGGAAGAGGGCTTATGGAGGTAATACTAATTGAAGAAGACAACATAGTTTTTATCTTTTCTTCCAAATAGGAAGCTCAAACGGTTATAGAAGAGGATCCCTGGTATATCTCTCAAGTTCCTCTATTTCTCCAAAATTGGCAGCCAGGTATGGAGTTTGAAAAAATTAGAACGAAAAACATTCCCCTATGGGTGAATATTCACAATATCCCCTTGAAGGATTGGATTACAAAGGGGTTGAGTATGCTTGCAAGTTACTTGGGGAAACCAATCTATATGGATGAAAATATTGCTTTGAGGAAAAGAGTTGGTTTTCCTCGATTATGTGTAAGTATGGATTTGGCTAAGGAATTGAAGGATAGTATTCCTATCCTAAGATTGGCGGATGAAAATTCTCTAAGAGAAGATAAAGTCATGGTGACTTATCAATGTAAACCATCTCTTAGAGCTCAAGGCAAGGAATGGAAACCGACGGGAAAGCTCTTTTTCAAAGGTGATTACTTGGAATTGATGGGAATAGAAAAGAATGTGACTAAAGATATGAAGGAGACGGATGAGATAGAACAAGAAGTAGAAAATCAAGATATGGTTTAGATAGTAAATGACTCCACCAACATAAAGAAGGACATCCCAGAAGAGAAAATTATAGTTTTTGTTCAGCAAAAGGAAATTCTCGAAAATCCTTCAGAAGATTTCTGCAAGTCTACTTTGAATAAAGAAGAAAATGATCTGGAATCTATTGTTACTAATCAAAATGAAGGTTATTCAGGGGTTAATCAGAATGAGTAAGATCTATCAAGGGTTGATGTGCTAAAAGGAATTAATCAAGAGGAGCAGTTTGAGCAGGTCATCTCTCGGAAAAGTAGTAGGAGCAATAGGAAAAGCTCCAAAGGTAAAGCCAATTGATTATGACTTTAATTGTATGGAATGTGCGTGGAATAAATAATCCTTCAAAGCTTTATGCTTTAAGGGATTTTGTACTAAAGGAAAAGCCTTGGGTATTTTGTATGTTAGAGACTAAAATTAAAGAAGGAAATCTGAATAAATTGGGTTGTTTAGGCAGCAACTGGTAGTTCATTACTAACCATCAAAGTCATGCTTATGGAAGGATCATTATAGCTTACGATGGCAACTTTTTGAAACTAGAGGTGCTGGAATCAAGTCAGTAGCATATTCACACTATGCTTTATTTCAAATTGGAAAATTCTTAGGTTTTAGCTACTTTTGTCTATAGTTTCAACACTGTATTCCAAAGAACTAACCTATGGAATTACTTTAGAAGGATCAAGCCTTCAGTAAATTCCCCTTGGATGGTATGTGGTGATTTTAACACTACTTTGTACAGGTCAGAGGCTGAAGGAAATTGTAACCTACTCAACTACTCCCCTGATATATTTGACTGCATGCAGGAGGTGGAAGTTATTGATCTAAAAGCTGAAGGTCATAAGTTTACTTGGACAAATAAGCAAAGTTCTATTTGGCACATCAGGAAAAAAAAACTGGATAGAGTTTTGGTAAATGTGGAATGGCTAAATTCTTTCTCAAGAAGCTCAGCAAAATTCCTAGACCCTGATATCTCGGATCACACTCCTATAA
>JANKOD010000009.1:19888778-19902556 GCA_026284645.1 Erythroxylum acuminatum | reverse complement strand
ATAAACACTTAACAGATCAAGTTCATAATGGCAACCATTATAGTCAGATTGGAATTGTGTAATTGTAACGAATGCCTATAAAAAGTGGCATCAAAACGTTTACTTGGCAAAAAATAGGATTGGCAATTGCCCAAACCAAGTTAATTTAAAAAAAATGACATAATTTTTTTGAAAAAATGACATCATTTTTGTGAAAAACGACATTATTTTTTTCATATTTCATCAGACCTTGAATCGGGGCCAAATCTGAAAAACCCAAGCTCGAGTCAAGATTGAGGTCCAATTTTTGAAAAAAAAATTTGAGCCAGATTGAGTCGAGTCGAACTCAAGCCTGATTGTGAAAATATGTGTCGATTATTTTCTTTATATAATAATTTATAAATTACAATCTATTCAATTACTTTGGAAAAAGTATCACAAAACAATTATATAGAAGTGTGATAAACCTCTATTGTAATTTAAGAAATTTTAAAAGAAATTATAAAATCTAAAAATCTAAAAAAAATCTTTTAATATTAAATTTTCTTTTTTGAGAAATTAAATATTTCATTAAAAATTAGAGAAGATATACATTTGAATGGCTATTCCTCGTGAATAAGCCCACTTATCTCACTATATACACTTAAAATAGCTGAAATGATAACGTTCAACAAAAACTAATGAGTTCTTTTAAATTTTGATTAAAAGAAAAAAATAAAAAACACACGACACGATCATTAGGTATATACTAATCAAATGTTGTTAATATAATAATTTAAATTAATTTTTAAATTTAATATAACCAAATTAAATTATGCTTAAATTAATAATTTATTATAATTATATTTATTTAGTCTAGTTCCAATTTAAAAGTTGAATTGAATCATTGCATAAAATAATATTTAATTGATATAATTATGAAAATAAAATAAAAAATCTGAAAATTTTAAAATATATATTTAAAATAAATCTCAAATTAGAAGTACCTGTTTTAAACTGAGACTTCACAGAGCAGACCTAGGACATGTCTGTCTGGATCTCGTGGAGCAGTCCGCAGCTTTTTGTGCACTAACTTTTGATCCAATCTTTGATTGGGATTGAAGGATGCACTGCACTTTGATCTTAAAGAATGAGAAAAGTAGGTGTACTTTCATGATTATGACGTAGAACAAGCATGATGAGCTCACTCACTCCATGTCCTCCCAACTTACGTTTAGTTGCCTATATATGTAGTACTCCTCTAGTCACCATTTTCACTCTGCAAGTTTGCTGTGACTTGATCGATATATCTCACTATTTGTCTCTATTAATCACAGTTACAATGATCTTAAGACTATCCTTAATGCTAGTGATGTTCATGTTCACGAATTTAGCTGCTTCAAGAGACCAAAAGGCGTATGTAATTCATATGGATGAATCCAAGATTCCTGCTTCAGTTGGTAGCTTCCAGGAATGGTATGAAGCAGTGATTGAGTCTGTCTCACAAAAAGAAGAAGAAGAAGAAGAGCCGCCTCAGTTCCTGTATGTTTATGAAACAGTTGCTTCAGGCTTTGCTGCGAAACTGTCAGCTGAAGAAGTCGATGGCTTGAGCAAGATTGATGGCTTTCTCGCTGCAATTCCAGATGAAGTTCTAACTCTGGACACTACATACTCACATGAGTTTCTGGGACTACATAGAGACAAAGGTCTATGGAGTCCTCAGAACTTGGCTTTAGATGTGATAATCGGAGTTCTGGATACTGGAATCTGGCCGGAACATGTAAGTTTCAAGGATTCAGGCATAACAACTGCAGTACCCTCCAGATGGAAAGGCACCTGCGAAAGTGGTACAAGATTTTCTCACCGGAATTGCAACAAGAAGCTGATCGGTGCAAGAGTGTTCTTTAAAGGGTACGAAGCCAGTTTTGGAAGAATCAATGAGACTGTTGATTATAGATCTCCCAGAGACGCACAAGGCCATGGAACACACACAGCTTCAACTGCTGGAGGTAACCTCATAGAAAGAGCAAGTTTCTTCAGAATGGCTAATGGATCAGCTGCTGGTATGAGGTATACAGCTAGAATTGCAGCTTATAAAGTTTGCTGGTCTTCCGGTTGCACCAGCAGTGATTTACTTGCAGCTATAGACCGAGCTGTTTCTGATGGAGTCGATGTTTTGTCCCTGTCACTTGGAGGTGCTCCTAAACCATATTACCGTGACAATATTGCTATAGCCTCATTCGGAGCATTCAAGAAAGGGGTGTTCGTGTCTTGCTCTGCAGGAAATTCAGGTCCAACTAGCTCCACCGTAGGAAACCCCGCACCGTGGATCATGACGGTGGCTGCAGGCTATACTGATAGAAGCTTTCCGGCTACTGTCAAACTTAGCAACGGAAAAACTTTTCCAGGATCATCTCTGCACAACGGGAAGCCAACCAAGAACTTGCCACTTGTGTACGGGAAAACTGCAGGTCTTCGAAGAGCTGAGTATTGCGTTAGTGGTTCACTTAGCAAAAAGCTAGTCAAAGGCAAGATTGTTGTGTGTGACAGAGGGCTGAACAGCAGAACTCAAAAAGGAGAAGTGGTTAGGTTGGCTAAAGGAGCAGGAATGATACTGGTTAACGCAGATCGTCAAGGTGAAGAACTTTTTGCAGATCCTCATGTTTTGCCAGGCACCACTGTAGGAGCTTCTGCAGGTAAAGCCATCAAATTGTATCTGAACTCAACCAGAAAACCAGCTGGTTCAATCTCCTTCAAAGGGACAACTTATGGTGATCCTGCACCAAAGTTGGCAGCTTTTTCTTCCAGAGGACCCAGTTTAGTAGGACCCGACGTGATCAAACCTGATGTTACTGCACCAGGGGTCAACATATTAGCTGCTTGGCCATCTTCGATTAGCCCAACATCACTAAAAACTGACAAAAGAACTGTACTGTTCAATGTAATCTCAGGAACTTCAATGGCCTGTCCTCATGTTAGTGGTCTAGCTGCATTACTAAAGTCCGCACACAGAGATTGGTCAGTAGCAGCAATAAAATCAGCACTCATGACCACAAGCTACACAACAAACAACAGGTATGTCCCATTCGTAGATGTTGGATCCAAGAACTCCGGATCAGCTACTCCTTTTGGTGCTGGTTCAGGTCATGTTGATCCGGAGAGAGCTTCTGATCCAGGTCTGATATACGACATTACCACAGAGGACTATTTAAGCTACTTGTGTAGCCTGAACTATACATCATCCCAAATTAGTCTGGTTTCCAGAAAAAAGTTGACTTGTCCCAAACACACGACAACCCTGCAACCTGGGAACCTGAACTATCCTTCTTTTGCGGTGATTTTCCAAGGAAATGCTAAGAAACCAACCTTGAGGTACAAGAGAACCGTGACCAACGTTGGGAAACCTTCAAGCACATATGAAGCACAAGTTCAGGAGCCGAATGGGGTGTCGGTCGTGATAGAGCCCAAGACATTGAGGTTCAGGAAACTCGGAGAGAAACTGAGTTACAGTGTGAGTTTTGTTGGGCTGAAGAGAGCAGACAAAAGAGGTGTGTCCTCTTTTGGATCCATAGTTTGGGTTTCAGGGAAATATAAGGTAAGAAGTCCAATAGCTGTCACTTGGAATTAGGTTTTTCTGATTCATTGCGAATGTTTTAACATGTTGGGTGGACAGGGGAATTCTTGAAAATGTTTAACATGGTAATTTTCTTGAAAATGAATTTAAATTTTGTTTCAAAATTTTACATCAAATGAAAAAATTGTTAACAAATTAATTTGATTCGAGTATAAAGTTTGGAATCTAACGAATTAAATATGCTAATATATATATATGTAACATGTATGATGGACTTTATTACGTGTTCCAGATCATTTATGAAAGGGTAAAAATGAAGGAAATACGGAATATTTGATTTCAGTTCCATCCTGAGTTTTAAAGCAATTTTCGATGCTAAAACAAGCTCCAATCTTCTCGGGACAATTGAAAAAGTTGATCTCCTACACTCGATTAACATCTTTCTTCAGTTTCTTTAAGACGTAAGCCCTCCTAATAGGTCAGAGGATCCATATGCTTACGAATTACATAAGTAACTAAAAGAGACTTTAACCTTTATATATAGCTTTCATATCGGGCTTTTCCATCACAAGCCCGATATAGGTCTGATCCACACTAATTGAGATTCATTTTCTCTCTGGACTTTGACCCATTAATTCAGATTATTTATTGGGTCACTTTATTACTTTTAATATGATCAAATTACATAACTTAACCGATAAGTTATTAAAAATCCGAAAATACAATTAATAGTTGTCTAATTTATAGAAAATGACAAAAATGTCCTACAATATAAATATACATCAAACATTAAAAAAGTTTAAAATTTGTTGTTATAAATAAGTTATAGGTTATCAAACATATTTAAATTTTAGCAAGTTTGGAATAACCTCTTTACTAATTAGGAGTAAGGCTGCGTACTACTCGATCTTTCCAAATTCTGCGTATCAACGGGACTCATGCTGGATGTTGTTGTTGTTATTTAAATTTTAGCGAGTCAATTCCAAAGTCAAATAATTTTTTTCAAGAATATTAGACCATATGTATTAGAATAGAAGACAAAAATGTATCCTTAAAAGTTAAAGAATTAATTCAAATTGAATTTAAATATTTGAGTCTAATTTAAAAGTTGATTTAAATAAATAAATAAAAAGTTTAAAATTTTTTATTTGATATACAAAATTTTAAGATTTTCTAATATATATAAATTTTAAGGGGTTTAAGTTCAAAACCAGACTTATTAAATTATTTTAAAGGATATTATCAATTATTAAAAACCTCAATCGATTCCACATATTCAACTTTTAATCATCTAACTTTTTTGATCAATTTATTTCAATAACTCTTGTTGTTAAAAACTAGTAAATTTATTAATTGATTGATTACATTTCATTAATTAATAAGTTCTTATAAACTAAAATAAATCAATTAATGATTATTTAACAATATCTTTTTAATTAAACTTCAAATTCCTTAATTTTATTTAATCTTTACCTCATTTCCTAATAGTTTAACATCGACTGAACCTTTTAAATTTTAACCATCTTGTTTTACTGGTTTAACTTTTGGTCCAGTTTTTTAAAATATTGAATATTACATCAAATATATTAGATGGGATAGCAAAAATGTCTAATTAAAAGTTAATAAATTAATTTAAAGTTCATAGTCAAAATTAAAATTTGACATAAATATATATATTTCATATATTTATATACATCAAAAATTAAAATAAAAAGTTTAAAGTTTGACCTTATACATAAGTTTAAAGTTTTGAAATATATTTAATTTTTTTACGAGGTCAAGACCAAAGTCAAACTTATTTTTAGGTTTAAATTGGAATTGAATAATTATTATTATAAAACTAGCTGTTTTTTGTTAACCTAAACCCATCAACAATTGAAACTTAGACAAGTTATTATGCTAGAAAGAGACATATACCAAAGATTTTCATCGAACTTAGACTAGTGGTTGTCATGTTAGAAAGAAACTTATGCCGACATTATATATTGCAATATTATTTCTTAAAAATGTTAAACTAAATTAATAAAAAGATTTTTTTTAAAGTCATAGATTTTGACATTTTAATTTTGACTTTAATTGTATCGAAGAAATTCAACCAGTTCTACCGATTCAATTATAAGAATTTCGAACCGTTTAACTTTTTAGTTCGGTTTTTTACTTTAATAATTTTTGTTATTAAAAACTAATTAGGTTAATAATTAACTGGTTAATTTTCATAAATTAATAAGTTCTTATAAACTAAAATAAATCAATTGATTTTATTTAATAATATATATTTTAATTAAACTTCAAATTTTTCGATAAATAAGAATATTTTAAATTTTTTAATTTTATTCAATCTTTAGCCGATTTTATGACGATTTAGTTCAACTTTTTAAATCTTAAATCTCTTGTTTTACTAGTTTAACTTTCGGTTCTTATTTTTTAAACGTCGGAAGAAACTAATCTAATGTTAATATAAATTTCTATCCCATTTTAAGAATATAATAATAATAATGTAGATTATAAAATTTTGTTAAATTTATATTAAAATTATTTCAGAAAATTATCATGTAGTTGATTGTTAAATAATTGATAATATTAATATAACTCATTAATCTTGATTATAATATTTTTTAATTGAAATAATTTTTTTGAAAAATTTAATATTATACACACAAAAAAAATTGAATTAAAAAATTGAATTTTTTACCCACCATTCAACTTATTCCAAATTTCGTATTTTTTGAATCAAGGATCAGACGAGTTGGGATCAAAGCTTACGTCACGATCATCCAGATCAATGCTCTACACATTTCGTAGAAAGTCCTACACCGGTTTGGATTTTCCGGTGACAAGGTCAGCGTCTACCTAGAAACGCCGGTTTTTTGATGATTTACACGTTTCCAAAACGAACTAAAGATCACCTTCCAGAAGTATAAACCCACTTTTCTTTCTATTTCTGTCCCTGTTCTTCTTTGTTAAGGGTTCAACAAGATTCAATTCACATTCCCGTACTGGGAAATCTCGCAAGGTGCGAACTTTGGACTTGGATTTCGTTTCCTGATTTGAAGGTACCTTAAATTTCCGGAAGTAAGTCTGGTAAGCGTCTACCTAGAAACGCTGGTCTTTTGATGATTTTCACGTTTCCAACACGAACTAAAGATCACCTTCCAAAAGTATAAACACACTTTTCTTTCTATTTCTGTCCTTGTTCTTCTTTGTTGAAAGGGTTCAATAAGATTCAATTCACATTCCCGTACTGGGAAATCTCGCAAGGTACGAACTTTAGACTTGGATTTCGTTTTCTGATTAGAAGGGTACCTTAATTTTCCGGAAGTAAGTCTGGTAGTTCCTGTTTACTGTCGTTTTTTCCTGAAAATTTGAAGCTTTTGATATGAAGAACTGATCTTTATTGCTATATGCCCTGTGACATTGATGAATAGAAATCTTTCGTTTCATTGCCATAACAAAGAGAAAGGGTTTACTGTTTGATCGTTAGATGGATAATCACAATTCATCATCCTCGTACCCTTACAACAATCCATATCCGTACCCTTACTATCAACACCCACCTCCGGCACAAAATCATGGATACCCACCACCCAATTCAGGTTCCTATTATCCCTATTTCTATCCACAAACCTACCCTTATCCGTACAATCCTTGTACGTATCCACAACCTGGATACCCGGCGGTGCCGCCGGCGTCTTCAGGTTCATCCCATTCAGGCCCTTTGGAGTACCCTTCACCTCCACATGCAACAACCCATTCAGGCCCTTCAGGTTACTCCCACAACCATTCCTATTCAAATGTGTATTCTCCATCTTCTAGTCCGCAAGCTTTACCTTCACCGACCCATCAACGTCATGGCAGTTTCCAATATGGTTCATCTCAATACCATTATCAGCATCAATCAGGAGAATACCCATCTCATGATAGCTCAGGACAAGTGCCCTCAAGGTCCAATAGCTTCGGTAATCATCATAGACAAGATAGTCTTGATACTAAGCTCAATTCACCTGCCCCTTTGTATCCACCTTTAGATGATCTTTTAAATAAGGTGAAATTGGATGATGGCCAAAAACCTTCTGCTCCTGCATCCCCACCAGCTCCTTCAGTCCCACCGCTGCCTGATTCTCCTGTAAGTTATCAAAGTGAAAGTCCAGTGTTTTATGGCTATCCTAATAATTCAAGCAACTGGGAAGGGGCTTATTTGGGCCGCATTGATTCGTCAGGACACTATGCCTCTTCGGTTCATACCCATTCGGCTTCCTTTGATGGATCCCAGTATAACCATAATACGCAGATTGTGCCTGTGAAGAGTAGTAAAGTGTCTTTGAAGGTTTTGCTCTTACATGGGAACTTGGATATACGGGTCTACGATGCGAAGAACCTTCCAAACATGGACATGTTTCACAAGACTTTGGGCGAGATGTTTAACAAGTTACCTGGAAATATAGGCTCCAAAATTGAGGGGCAAATGAACCACAAGATCACCAGTGATCCCTATGTTACAATTTCACTTACTGGTTCTGTAATTTGTAGGACAAATGTGATCAGTAACAGTGAAGATCCTGTTTGGATGCAACATTTTAATGTTCCTGTTGCTCATCATGCTGCCGAAGTGCAATTTGTTGTCAAAGATAGTGATGTTGTGGGGTCACAGTTAATAGGCGTTGTGGCAATTCCTGTTGAACAGATATATTCAGGGGCTAAAGTAGAAGGAGTCTACCCTATCTTAAATAGCAGTGGGAAACCATGTAAGCCTGGAGCTGTCTTGAGAATTTCAATTCAGTACATACCCATGGAGAAATTGAGTGATTTTCATCTAGGTGTAGGGGCTGGTCCCAATTATCATGGTGTGCTAAACACATATTTTCCTCTTAGGAAAAGTGGAAAAGTGACTCTATATCAAGATGCCCATGTTCCAGATGGCTGCCTTCCGAGTTTGAAACTTGGTAATGGGATGTCTTATGTGCATGGAAAGTGCTGGTATGACATCTTTGATGCCATACGTCAAGCTAGACGTCTGATTTACATTACTGGTTGGTCAGTATGGCACCAGGTTAGACTGGTCAGGGATGCTGGTCATCCATCAGATGCCACCCTTGGCGAGATTCTAAGATCCAAATCCCAGGAGGGAGTAAGAGTGCTGCTCCTTGTATGGGATGACCCTACTTCGAGGAGCATTTTGGGATATAAAACAGTAAGTTTACATCTTTTCTATATTTTAATTACAGTAGCGGACTGGAAGTGAGTTAGTTTCATACGTTGTATCTGCTTGAAAGTTGTTTGAAATTTAATTAGACTCAACAAAATGAACTTAAGGTTGGAGTTTTTATTTTTATGGTAACATAAAAATGGTGATCTTTGTTGCTGGTTGATATTGTCTTATTTTTTGTTTAGTATAATTGATCTGCTTTTTTGTATGTTATGAGGGTGAATGCTTTTAATGTTCATCACCATAACTGTAATCTCTCCATGATTTGTTTTTTTAACACATATATCTTCACATTCCTTTTTCAAATTACAAACTAGTTATTCTTAATATGAAGGGTCACTTATAGGTCCCTTTCCAATTAACTAATGCAGGATGGTATTATGGCAACCCATGATGAAGAAACACGCCGATTTTTCAAGAGCTCATCGGTGCAAGTGCTACTTTGTCCTCGCATTGCTGGAAAAAGACATAGTTGGGTCAAGCAAACAGTATGTCAATTTGTTCAGAAAGAGATTTTGGATTGTGTTAAAAGAGTTTCTATGTACACTGATTTGATAATAAGACTTCTAGCATTAACCAATACGAATGAACTGTCATGGTTACTCAATTTATTAAGTGCTAAGCAACACATGATTCACTTACAGCATGTTCTTTGTATTGAACACAAGTGGGTGGGATGGGCTCTCCTTAATTCTTTGGCTATAATTTAATAGTTTTTCTGTAACCATCTTAATGTCGTGTCACAATTGACCTTAGCCATTCCTAATATCTTTATATGTTGAAATCCCGGATCAACTTCTTTTTATGTAACTGAAATATTGTTTTTTTTTAATATTTTCTTCTTTTTTCTTTTCTGCCAAAACTTCGCCATGATGTCCTTTGAATCCTATAATATTGCTTACTGGGATGTTCTTCAACATTCAACATAGTTGTTTGAGACAATCATATTGTTGATAGTTAGCCATTGTTAATTTCTGTATGAACTTTGTGTTTCCTCCGATGTTAAATAGAATAATATACAGCTTCTGTAAGCTTAACTGTCCTCACTGCTTACAGGCTAGCAAGCTTTTGAAACCATTATATTGTTGCAAGCTATGTTTCAGTTAATATTTTCTGTATGAACTATATCATCTTCTATTTTTTTCTACACGGGTAATGAAGACTATATCATCTCCTATTTTTTACTACATGGGTAATGAAGATAATTCTTTCTCTGCTACTTGCGGTTTTTGTGATGTTGAAGAAGAAACTTGTTTGAAACTATTTAGGAAGTAACATTAACTTAATATTCATACTTAGAGCTTCTTTTTTTTCCCCTTCTGATTTAAGTATCAGATACAAGTTTCCTTGTCATTTATTTTACCAGGAAGTTGGAACTATCTTCACTCATCACCAGAAAACTGTTATTGTCGATGCTGATGCTGGGAACAATAGAAGAAAAATAATTGCTTTTGTTGGTGGACTTGATTTATGTGATGGAAGATACGACACTCCTCACCACCCCATTTTTAGGACTCTGCAAACAGTGCATAAAGATGACTATCACAATCCTAATTACAATGTAAACTTTTAATTTTTTATACTTCTTTGTTTTCACAATTGTAAGTAGCTATGCACTTTAAACAAATTAATTAATTACATCATTATCTTTATCATGGGAAGCAAAATATTTTTCCTTACAAATGAGTTTTTGTGGATGTAATTTGCAGATTGTCAACATTAACTGAAGATACACACACATGCACACACACACACACATTCTCTAAAAGAGTTTTAGGAAGTAGTGGAAATATTTTCTCCTCTATCAATTGTGTAATTGTCTAATTTTACCATGCAGGGTAATACTGCTGGTTGCCCAAGAGAACCATGGCATGACATGCACTGCAAAATTGATGGTCCAGCAGCATATGATGTTTTAACCAACTTTGAGGAGCGATGGCTCAAGGCATCGAAACCTCGTGGGTTTAAAAAGCTAAAGAAGTCGTATGATGATTCTTTGCTCAGATTAGAAAGAGTTCCAGATATTTTAGGTCTACTTGATGTTCCTGCTCTTAGTGAGGATGATCCTGAAGCATGGCATGTTCAGGTAGTTTTTCTGCTCCTTGCCATGTATGATCAAGGGCTGAGTGTGATGGGGATAGTTTTGTTTTAGTTTTACTTGATTTATGATGGGATATATGGGGGGTGGGGGTGTGCTGAGGAGGTGGAGTTTAGCTGAATTTGCTCTTCTGTTCCGACTTACAAATGAAATGCATTAATTTAGTTCTGGGAGTTCAAACGTGCAGATTTTCCGTTCCATTGATTCAAACTCTGTTAAAGGCTTCCCAAAGGATCCAAAGGTAGCCACAGACAAGGTCAGTGAATAGTTTGCAACTTGATAGATTCCTGTTAGAGGGAGTTATGATTCAGCCACTGCATGCTCAAGTTGATCTTTTACTTGTGACAGCATCTTGTCTGTGGGAAGAATGTACTTATTGACATGAGCATACATACAGCATATGTGAAGGCCATTCGTGCTGCTCAGCATTTTATTTATATAGAAAACCAGTATTTCATTGGCTCCTCATACAATTGGGGTTCACATAAAGATGTAGGTGAGGATCTTCTTCTTTTGTTTCTTCAATAATCATATGAAGACATGTTGCTTGAAGTTTGCGTGAATAGTGTTCCTATTTTTTTCATTTAAAGTGGAAAAGACTATGGTTGAGATTTAATGTGGCAAAGGATTCTTCCACTTTCATTAGGAAAATGATCCTATCCCTATTAGAAACTAGTCTCTAGAATGGATATTAGATTCGTCATGATTTTTTATAAGCTCTAGTGCTTTTCATCCTTAGCCTCTGAACAATGGTTTTAAATCCACTCTTCCTGATGGCTTCCAGATACACACAGACTTTACTTCTGCACCGATCATAGTTGGATCTTGTTGACTTGCCCTGATGCTTCTATTATTAAAACTCAAAAATTCAAAATGGTGCTTAATTAGATGGTTTATGATTACATGTTGATGAAAAGATGACTTCTAGTACTGTTTATGGCAAATACATCAGATATTCAAGATATTTGTTGTACTTATTTTTCATAAAGGTTCTTGGTTAAACTAAACAGAATCTTGCTACAAATAGCTATTCTGTAGATGTCCACCACTATATTGAACTAGCCCTTAACTTGTTTCCTTCCATCAAATTTTAAGGTGCTACGAACTTAATTCCAATGGAAATTGCATTGAAGATTGCCGATAAAATCAGGGCAAAGGAGAGATTTGCTGCATACATTGTTATCCCAATGTGGCCAGAGGGGGCTCCAACTGGTGCAGCTACTCAAAGGATCCTATTTTGGCAGGTGAGCTTGAATGTAATTGAAATCTATGGTTAATCAGTACAGAAGGAAAAATATCATTCTCTTTCAAAATTTCGACATATATGGGGTCTGGTTGATAACAGACATATTGAGGGAAGTTTTCTATGGTTGACAGTTACTTGTGGTTTTTTCCTTATTTTTGTTCCAAGTTTATAGTAGAGAAATGGGACATCAAATGATACATTTTCCCACTAAATTCTGTGATATTTTCTGAAGGCTGATAAGATGAGTTCGTTGACCTGAAAACTTGTGATCTTCTGCAGCATAAAACGATGCAAATGATGTATCAGACAATTTACAGAGCTTTAGTAGAAACTGGACTTGAGCAAGCATTCTCACCACAAGATTTTCTGAACTTCTTCTGCCTTGGGAATCGTGAGGCCCCTGATCCATATTACACCTCAAATGTATCAAGTCCAACTGCTGCAAAGACTCCTCAGGTATATTTGTTCCTCAAGAAAATAATTCTTTTTACCAATCAATTTTTGCATTAGTAGTTAAAGATGAAAATGAGCAGAATTAAGGCATCATTTAGGACTTTGTTTTTTTTTATGAACATCGATTGTTCATTGATACCTTCATGATGTAAGCTTGTTTGTGTGTCAAGTCGCAAACTTGATGAGGCTTACCTGGTTGGTAACTAAATCATTTCATTGTTCGTTGATATTACTGTCACAAGTTGAAAACTTAATCTCTGCTTTTGGTGATTCTAGGTGCTTAGTCAGAAGTACCGACGATTCATGATTTACGTCCATTCAAAAGGTATGATAGTTGATGACGAGTATGTAATCCTAGGTTCAGCAAACATAAATCAGCGTTCGATG
This sequence comes from Erythroxylum acuminatum, assembly GCA_026284645.1. Lineage (NCBI taxonomy): Eukaryota > Viridiplantae > Streptophyta > Magnoliopsida > Malpighiales > Erythroxylaceae > Erythroxylum > Erythroxylum acuminatum. The sequence continues at coordinate 19,889,637 of JANKOD010000009.1, read as the reverse complement.
GAAGGCACAAGAGACACCGAGATTGCGATGGGTGCCTATCAACCTCATTATACCTGGGCAAGAAACCAATCTAAACCACAGGGACAGGTAGTACTTAGTAGAGAAAGACTTCTTTTGAGCACTTTAATCCTTATGCATAAAAATCTAATCAACTTTACTGCTAATTTAGCCATACTGTTTGTGCGCAAACCGTGCTCTATAGGTATACGGATATCGGATGTCGCTCTGGGCAGAGCACGTTGGGCATCTTGAGGAATGCTTTGAACAACCAGAGTCTCTGGAGTGTGTTAACAAAATCAGAATGATGGGGGAGATGAACTGGAAACAGTTTGCAGATGATGCTATAACAGAGATGAGAGGGCACCTACTCAAGTACCCTGTAGAAGTTGATAGAAAAGGGAAAGTGAGGCCTCTTCCAGGATCTGAAAGTTTTCCTGATGTGGGAGGACACATACTGGGTTCATTTACTGCCATTCAGGAGAATCTAACAATCTAATGAAACACACCTGTCATATACTCTTTTGACTTATAAGATGAACAGTTATACGTGTATATTTCCAATAAAAATTCATGTATACGTGTGGTTGACAGTTTTGGAATGAGATATACTTGTTTTATGACCTTGCTTTAGCAATGTTCACAATCTGGTCAACTTCAACATGGGAATTGATACTCTTTGACTCAATGAGTTCCATTGTCTCTTTTTATGATGTTCCAAGGCTTCTTTGTAAGTAGGGATGGCAATTGTACCCGAACTCGATGGGTACCTGATGAAATTACCCGAACGGAGGCGGGTATGGGGAGCAAATTTTTACCCGTGGGACGGGTATGGGGGGTGAATAAAAATACCCGGCGAGTA
>JANKOD010000009.1:19866350-19882457 GCA_026284645.1 Erythroxylum acuminatum | reverse complement strand
TTTGAAGACAGGGTTAAAAATATAAAATATACAATACAGTTGTACAATATAACAATGAGCTATTTTGTAGTTTAAAAAAAATCAGGAACTATTTTATAAATTTAAAAAATTACCCGAAACGATACCCAGTATTAACCGGTACCGGTACAGTACCGTACCGAAACAGTATTCATAATCCTGTTTACGACCGTTTAAATTAATATAAAATAGTTATTATAACAACAATTATAATTGATTATATTAAAATTCGGATAAATAATTATAATCAATTATATAAAAAATTAATATAATTAATTCGGACAAATAATTATAATTGTCGAACTAAACTCAAACCCATCAAACTAGATTTGATCCATTGATTTTGGATTGGGCGTGAGCTAATTTGCACTTAGAGGCTTAAGGGACTGATCAAAAGGTTACTACATACAATCGTAATTGGACTGTTCTCCCTCATCACACGTACAGGGAAGGCAATCGGTGCGCCGATTAGTTAGCCTCTTTTGCTGTAAATTTTGATTTGGGTGTCACCATTTTTGTTAACGCTCCCTCAAGGCGCCTTTCGATCCTCCTAGAAGATATAGCAGGTTTACCAGCCCACGCCTTCTTCTGTATGTAATTGTTTTATTTTCGTTTTAATCCAAAAAAAAGAAAAAAGTTACTGCATACTGTAATCTGATTTGATCATTAAGAGGAAAGTGGCTTTATAGCATTACACTGCACATGAGTGGAAGGGAACTACTAGTAGAGAGAGTTATAGGTGAAGAAGGTTGCAATAATGGAGGAGATACATATGAATAGGGAAGGAATTAGTGTGACATTCAACAATTTGTTTTCTCCTAGGTACCCACATATTGTTATCGTACCGTCTGCGATTACCCGAGCCAAGGTTCCGGCTTCTGTTGAAAGTAAACCTCCATTGAAAGTACCACGAGCAAGCCTCGACGACATGACCCGAGATAAGAGCGACAGATTCACACCTGCAGTCGTTCAAGCGGTTAGATTTCCAGAAACATGTGAAGAAACTGCAGAAAATGTTTTACTTGAATGCAGCCAACAATCACAAAGCAGTTGATCAACCGAGGTTCGGGTCTCGTGTTTTGTTACCTTCAAGGACTTCAGCAGACACAAATGTGATGAGTGCTGAACCTACATATTGAGGAACAGAATAAGTTCTCACTATATGGAAACTGAGGAGTATCCCAAGGCACAGAATGAGTTGAGATGCCAGCAACACCTGCCTGCAAGTAACACGTGATTGTGAAGCAAATGAAGAAGAAAATGAATGTGTGGTACTGGTACATGACACTTGTGAGTGCTTTACCTCTCTTCAAAAATGTTAGTGATGTAGTTCCCGACGACAACATTTACAGGGAGCACCGTTAATCCGAGGCATGCAAGAAAAATTGCTACACTGTTGGTTGACCAGATAAAGTAATACCCAGTGATGACACTTGATTCGGCGAGCAAAATCTCCATTGCGTATTTGAGCATGAAATACACTAATAGTTGAACCTGGTAAGATCAGAAGTGGTAAATCTCAGATGACGAGCAGAACGAACAAGGAAAGAGCATAAAGGAATAGAAAGTTGCGACTCGGTAAACTCAATTGGAACAGGATTGTTCACCAACATAATGATTTAATTCCTCCTAATTCCAGGCAATTAGTTCTGTGATCTTTATCAAGCAACTGCTTAAATCAAATCCATGTAGTTCTATGCCTTCATAAGACAGACTAAAATGTAAAAGAAAAGATACGAGGAACTATAACACTAAGGATGATGTTCAAACCTTCACAGATGGTGTAAGTAATCGATATGCCGACACAATCGAAGTGACAGGTTTATGACTTTCTTCTGAATCATGGTCACAATCATCAATTTCTTGGTCTGCATCTTCATCGTTGTTCTCGGCTTCTGATTTCAAAAGCAATGGTTGCACAAAACCATGCTCAAGGCTGACATTTAGGAACAGCCCTACATTGTAGGAAGGAAATCTTTAGTCAGAGATTTTAGCTAGAGAATGCAAAAGCAAAGCTAATCTATACAACAATGTAGCTCGAGAAGGGAAGTTCTTCAGCTAGCTAATTGTTTGGGACAAGGTAGGTACTTTCTCACGAAAGCGACTTTTTTCTTGAGACAAAAGTTAATCAGTAGTCGTTACGTGTAGTTGATCAAGTTATAATCTTAGTGCAGGCCCTTAAAACATACCAGTCTATTGTGACAGTTACCGAGAAATCAGAATGTGAGCCATTATGGCATAATTGGATGGGTAGCAGAGACATAATTCATACTTTCGTCAGAAGAGTTCAATCTTGACGATGAAGCAACACTAGTTTCCTGAGTAACAATCTCCTTGGTCTTTTGAAGAGGCTCCCTAAAACAAATCCACAGCCACAGCAGATAGAAAGCCCATGCCAAAGCCATTATCCAGCCAGGTAAAGTTTCTTCATTAAAGGTAAGATTGTATATCTTCAACCTAGTCTGAAATAAGCAAGCAAGAGCTGGACCACACGCCATTCCAAGTGCACTCGCAGTGACAAATCCTGCAGAAGCTTGCATTCGTAATTTCAGCGGTACACAATCGCTAATATAACGCCTATTAACAGCTCTCGCAGAACCTAACCTGAAATTATTCATTGGATCAACGTGTTGATTAGTATAACGAAGTGAAGAGTCAAATTCCAACTTTTAGACCAAAAAGTTCAAGCAAGCATCTAGTAGTGAACAGAGATATTCTTCTGCTCACACAATGAGAGTATCAGAAGCACGACTCACCCACAGAAGAGTCGACCGATCAAAAGTGCTGCGACTGATCTGAGATCATAAGCCAGAGCATATAACATATTCCCGAGGAGAAGAAAAACGCTGCTAAACACAAGTGGTCTGAGGTATGATCTATTTGACCATGCACTAAAATACACTGAAGAGAACAACTGTGCAACAGCCATTGACCCAATGATGATGCCACAGACTGTTGCTTCAGCTCCGAGGCTCAGGGAATACTTATCAGCTGTTGGGACAATAATGTAAGTGTTGACCATATACAAAAACGTATTTACCAAGTTCAGTAGGAGTGACATGAAATGAAACGACTGCTCAATAAATTGGTCTTCAGAAGGAGTTGGTGACTCATCTTGGATGATAAATGCACGGCTTCCCAAAAACTCGAGAAAATTTGTTGAGTTTGATAGCCTGTTTACAGCTGCGTTTATAGAATCAATAACAGGGTCCTGCATCATGGAAATTGGCAATTCAGGATATGCAATCAACAACAGGGTCCTGCAGCATGGAAATTGGCAACTCGCACCCAACTTCAATAGAATGTAAGGAGTAGTCATAAATACTTAAGAACTAAATATACAGTACCGGAAACGGGGAAAAAAAGGGGGAATAGTATTGCACATAATTTACAATGGATATGAGGAAAAACCGGGTGGGACTTCGCAGGTTGATCGTATATGGAGATGTAGTTTCCCTCATGATCTTGAAGATCTGCAAGATTACGGGATATTGCTCCAACAACAGCCCCAAAACCCTGCATGTACAGCTAGTACATGTTAGGTACCACAATAACAAAGAAATGCATCAGAAATTTTTTGTTATCTAGTAACATAAGGAACTTAAAACTATAACACAAACAACGGAAGACATTCATTTGTTTAGAAAACATTACCACGTGCTTGAACACCTGTTGGAGCTGGGAATATGGATGATTTGAACGGGTCTTGACATAGTAGTCGGTGAATCTATAACCAAATCGCTTATCGAACTTTTTCAGAATCTTACGCAAGCCTATAGCATTCATCTCAACAAAAAACAGAAGCCTTAAGAGTTCCTGTCCAACAGCTCTGTATGATTCTCGCAGTTCAGATATCTTAAAACTATCTAAATTCTGTAGAACATAGTCCTGTTGTTTTCCAATATTTGCTAATCTGGTTGCAAGAACTCCTTGTTGTTCCAGCAGAAACAAGACAATCTTTTCAATCTGAAATTATAAAAGAAAAGGAAGAGATGAGAATGAAGTTTCATGTAAGAACAAAACACAAGGAACTTATGAAGACTCCATTTCAACGTTCACAAACAAACACAGTTAATGAATAGCTAATAAAACTTGCCAAAAGACACATGCCCAGATGGAGTTAGAAGGTCAAGTTGGCTTGGAAGTTGAAATCAAGATATATGCAATCTATATCCATGCACTAGAATTATATGTTGTAATTACCTATATCCAATCCGTATCCATGCGGGTAACTATATGTTGTAATTACCTGAGTGTCCAGGATTCTTGCAAAATCCCTCAAAACATACAGTTGCGTTTCTGCTCCGACTTGGATTTCTTGTGTGTACCGGTTCACTTTCTTCTTCAACAGCTTGTAATTGATATAGTAACTGAAGGTTGAATTCCAGGCCAAAAAAACGGTGATCGTCACTCTTATCTTGTACTTTTCAATACAATAAAACTAAAAACGTGCAAAGAACCTTATGCTCAATCAAATTCATCCAAAAACATACCCTTGCCATTCTTGGATTTGGTTTTCCTTTAACTTCTTCCCAAAAGCAACCATCTTTCAAGACAAAACACAAACACGCTGCAAACAGAAATAGCAAACACGTTTTTGGTTTCCGACAGAGAAACTCATAATGCAGTACTATGATGTTCCTTAACACTTGATATAAAAAATCTCCACCTTTATTGCACGCAATGCAAGGACAAGCAGATCCTAGAAATAAACACCTCCATTGGAAATTCAAATGCAAGTAAGTTTAATGGAACTGAGCGTATTACCAAATCTTGGAAATTCCAGGAATCTTATTCTTAATTAAGAAACAGAGTGAAAGCGTAGGATTTGTTTACAAGGATAGGAGAGGGAAAGAAGAGAGAGTAGCGCCAAGTATTTGGAATCTCGTTGGTTGGTTATCAGAAAACAGACATGTTACTTTCAGTTCAGTGGGGTCCGCCGGATCTTGTTCTTTCTGTTTGTTTCGTCGTGCTTCTTGATGGTTCTTCTTTTTGTTCCGACGTCGTTTTGCTGCCCAAATGACATTCCAAACAACTGGAGATCTCCTTTCCAATTTTACCCTTTCCAATAGCTAAAGCTATGTTGTTTTGGCCATTGAATAGGCCATTGAATAGTTAGATAGCCTCTAAACTCTTGTTTAATGTCTAAAATAAATATATAAAAAGGCATGAATTTTTATTTTAGTATTTAAAATTTTATTATTATTATTATTTAACGGAGGAATCCGCAGTTGCTATCTTTGAATGCGTACTAGGTAAACCTCTGAATTGATGCAATGACCAGCAAATCACACGAACCAGGTACTTCACACTAAACAAATCCTATACGACAGGCTCAATAGAAAAAACGTAAATAGAAAGATTCAAACACAGGACCATTTGATCCCATACCTTCACTTTACCAACTCGATTGGCTATTATTATTAAGTGCTCATGAATTAATTTTAAATATATAAAAATTTAATGTACACTTTTAAAAACTTTAATGATATATTTAAATTCTTATAATTATCGTAAAAATCATTTTTTACAATTTTATTATTAAGTTTATTAAATAAGAATTGTTTGTGAATAAATAATTAAATTAAGAATTAATTTATAAAAATTAAGATTTATTTAATTTTTACAAAAAATTTATAGTGAATATGTACTTTTTTAACTTAATACGAGTATTAAAAAAATTCCATCTCATGAATTATTAAATCAAAAATGCTTTCGAAATTATAATATTTTTTTAAAAATATCAAAACACATTATTTCAATACAATTTGCCCTTTCATTAATATATGTTTGTGTCTATTTATATTGACATTGAATTGGATATAAGATTAGAAATGACAATAGATCATACTCAAATCTTGACTTGACAACTTTGATTGAACGTTAGATAAGCTCAACTAAAGATATTCTTAACTTGACTGCAACCTAAAATTAGAAATTAAAAAAAAAAGAAAGTTTGATCTCAATTCAAAATTTGATTACCCAAATTGCTTTCGAGTTTAAATAAAATCATTTGTTTCAATTTTACTGCTTAAACTTTGTTCCATTGTATCTCCCCCGTATATTTATGTAGCTCCGACTTATCCGAGGTGTAATCACCTGTGCCAATTTTTGCCGTTCCAACTTTATTTTAATTTATTTCATCCGTTCTATATAAATATACGGATTTGCCGTTCCATATAAATATACGGATGAAATAAATTAAAATAAGGTTGGAACGGTAAAAATTGGTACAGTGATTACACCCCAGATAAGTCGGAAGTTCTATATAAACATACGGATGAAATAAATTAAAATAAGGTTGGAACGGCAAAAATTGGCACGGGTGATTACACCCCGGATAAGTCGGAGCTGAGCAACGGGCATCTGTGATATTAAAAGAACCTCTCTTTCTTAAGTGATGCCTATAAAAAGATAATTAAATTCAATCTTGAACTTAACTTCTGCTAAATCGAAATTAGTTTCGGATTAAGTCTTTAAATGAAGGCCCTTAAAGCAGTGATATAGGTTCTCTTCTTTAGAACTTTACCTCTGAGTTCAACCAGAAAACAACTCAAAGAAGTATGATATTCAAAAGAAAGCTGAGAAGAAGAAGAAGACGAAGAACAAAAGAATTTATAAGAATTCAATCACTAAACTCTGATAAGCTGCCTCCAAGTGCAACAGTAATGCATGACATACCAGGATTTTAACTTAACAGTTTCTGAACCGAAGCGACGAAGAACTGGAAATGGAGAAGCTTTTCAATGGAGTCCCAATTCTGGCCTCTGGTTTTGGAGAGCTATGGGAACATACGATTTTGGTTGGAGGTCAGGGAAGATAAATAACCATCAGGCTACTGTTAGTCTGCGACCACAAGCTACACGTGTCGGATTACACCTTTTTATTGCCTCTTTACAACCATGAAAGGACTCTCTTAAGTTAGGTTTAAAGTACACATACGGTAAAAGATATATTTTTTATTTTAAAAACTTTTAAAAATTTTAAAAAAGAAGGTTAATTTTCGAAAAAACTCCACCTTCTTTTTTAAAAATTTTCTTTTATATTTCGGTTAAAAATAATATTACTATCGTGATAATCTTACTCAGTTCTTAAACTCAACTCGAATCAATTAATCTCGAGTTAAATTAATAATTTAATACAATTATAATAAATTATTAATTTTTTTCATGAATAATTAGTTCAATTCGAGTTTAGAAGTCGTCTTAGATCATTATATAAGAAATTTTTGATTGGTCTTCCTATTATTGCATGGCAGATCGAGGAAATTATTGGATCGAGCTGGATCCTGGATGTGAATCAGCGTAGACATATTACCAACGAATTTACAATCCATCCTCATTAACTGCTTAGGCATTGACCTAAGAATCATCAATTTCATATTTGTTATATTAGTAATTATATTACTAATCTATAATCAACTTCTTTTTATAATACCCTACTCTCATGGAGGAAGTCGAATCCCGCTACCTCCTTAAAAGAGAGATATCCTTAACCACTAGACGATAAGGGCACATTTTTTCGACCGCATGATGTTCATAACTTCATATCGCTATTTATTTTTTTTACTGAAAATTAAGATAATAAATTTTTAAAAAAGTTTTAAAAATTAAAGAATTTTTTATTTATTTATTGAAGTATAGAAAAGATCATGGGCGGTTTACCTATCTATATATATAACTAGGGACCCCACAAGATGTGAGTATCAACTTTTTTGTGCTAACGCATGCTTCTTGGGAAGAAACGAATGATTACGAGTTGAAGAAGGCGCGCGGGTGACAATCTAAGCCAAAAGAGTGACCCTGTAGCTGTAGCCACCAGATTGGAGGCAGTACAGTAGGTACGTGAGATTTGATCACAACCGTAAACGTGCAACCTTATTTTTAATTAATAGGAAAATTATTTCCGATGCAAATATTAATATATAAAAAATCACTAAGTTGATTGAATTTTAAATTAAATTTGAGTTCAAACTTCTCATTATTTTAGTTTTAATATATATAAAAAATATTATTTTAGTCCTATGCTAACTTCTATCGAATCAATTTTTAAATTGAGATTGAACATAAAAAAAATGATCGAACTGAGTTTGGATCGATTTGTTGTTGTTAGAGTATTTTATTGTTAGAGTATTTCATGTTGATTAAACATAAAAATATTGAAGGATTTATAAGTGATAAGGGTCAACCATTCAAATGACTAGTTCTAGCCATTTTAGCAATGGTTAACTCAAACTCAATTCTTGTTAATGGGTTCTACACTCTACTCATATTGAAAATTCTAATATAGTATCAGAGCTGATGGTTATCCGTCTAGATGTCCAATCCCAGCGGCCTAGCCCAGTTACCACTTCATTTATTTCAAGTGACAATTGGATGTCCAGTTCCAGTTGCACTTGAGGGGAGTGCTAGAGTATCTCATATTAACTAAACATGAAAATGTTAAAGGGTTTATAAGTGGTAAAGGTTAACTATCTAAATGACTAGTTCTAGTCATTTTGACAATAATTAACCTAAGCTCAATTCCAATAGTTATTATTCTTAATTATTTCTTATTTGTAGAAACTTTAATACGTAATGGAACTTTAGATATGTATCTCAGATCGAACGTAAAAGGACAATAAATGAAAAAATGCGAAAATACCTAATTTCAATTCCATAACTTCGAATGAGTTTTTAGAAGCCGAAACGAGTGCGAATCCACCGCCGTCTTCGTGGAACTGCTCACTAGGACACGATTAACATCTTTCTTCAATTTTCTCAAAACGTAGGCTCTCTTCAAAGGTTAGAAAATCCTTATACTTACGAATGATATGAGCAACTGCAGGAAACCTTAACCTTTATATACAGCATCCATATCGGATTTCCCCATCACAGGTCCAATATGATTCAAGAGATTAAATCGTAAAATTTTCGAGCTATCTAATTGTTCGGTTTAATTTTCAACTTTGCAGTTTAATTTACTTTAATTTTTTTGTTGTTAAAAATCGATTAATTTATTGACTAATCGTTTTATTCTCATAAACTAACAATTTTTTATAGATTAAAACAAACCACTTAATTCTCGTTTAACAACTCTTCCATTTCACTTAAACATTAAGTCTACTGCTTCAATATTATTTCAATTTTGACTGATTTTACAAATATTTAATATCAATTGAACCTTTTAAGCATTACTTAAAACATTAATTACCAATAAATTAAGTTGATCAAATCAATAAGATGTTCAAAATTTAATCAAATCCGAAACATTTAATACAATAAAAATTTTCAAATCGATATTACTTTAAATAAATAATAAAAGTAATGTTGTCATTTCTAAACATTAACATCCATTTCAGGGTTTATTCCACTACCTCATGATATACATGGTCCACAAACATTGCTGAATATTCCACTTACCCATGAGTATATGCATTCACAACAGTACTTTATATTCCCTTTCCCTTTCACAGTTTCTCCTCCACAAGCATTATGTGTTCATCATATTTACTTCGATACAACAATGATTTTGATATGCAAGATCCAAAAATATCTAGTAATACGTAGTGTTACTTCTGTTTCCGAATTGTAACAAAAAATATCCCCTTATACACATTCTCTCGATCAAGCACGTCGTATAGAGCATACCAAATATAGATTATCGAGTTGGCGTAATTTGTAGACTATTGTATCAATACGAAAATTTATCCAACTGCGAGTTCTTCCGTACATAAATTTATCTTTTCTTTTAAGTACTGTCACGGATTGGCTTTAGGATTATATTAAAAAAAAGGGAAAGCACGACCTAAGGTCATATCGATTCAAGTGAAAAGCAAGTCCCTAGTGGCAATTATAGTTCAGAATTAAACAACAATATAATGAAAGTTTAGATAGAAAAGACAAATGAAAACGACTGTCGTTGACGTGCTAATGTAAGATTCGTCGACGCGTAACGTCATGGACTTATTGTATTGGGAATATAGTACGATTTGGGCGACCCTGGTGGATCAGACTTTTATGTGTACTGATCACAACCGCAAAAGACGATTGGATCTGTGGATCACGATGCTTAGTGGAGAATAAATAGGTCAATTATTAAATAATTTATTTAAACTACACAATTTAATTAATTATTATATCTTATTATAAATTTTTTTTCAAGTAAACCTCGCAGGCAGGTCAAGCGGGCACACCTTATAACGTATTTACAGAAAATTTAAAATAGATAAAATTCGTTGTTCGTCTTTTACTGTGTATAGCTTAGTTTTGTTCTTACGTAGCGTAATTTAGATTTTTACAAGTCTAGTCAGAGTTATTTTTGTACGGGTCTTTCGTGGTCAATACAAGTCTCCTCTAATCTGTATTTGTGCTAATCTTAGATATGTTCTACATGTACGTTATTTTGTGTTATATTTAGTACTTTTGCTCGTTATTTTTTTAATAGTACGATTATTGTTTCGCTTTAGTATTTATTTGTATTGTGTTTTATTTTTGTATTTAGTTGTTTTTCTTACATTTTGGAAGTATTTGGCAAACAGCTTATCAGTTGTTTTTTAGTTATTAACTAAAAGTTAACTTTTTGACCATCTTAAAAAGCTATTGTTGCGTTTGGTGAATGACTTATTGGTTAGCTTATTTAACCCTATTAAGCTGATTTTTAAAAACTTCATAAGAGTAGCTTTTAGAGTTAGTTGTTTGCCTAATGACAGTATTGTCCTCCATTGCACTCTTTACTTTTACTCTTTGTGTTTTCAAATTTGGCTTTTTCAATCATACAATTATTTCGTAAAGTTTAAAATAACATAATAAAGGGGTTAATTAAACTTTTTAATCTTTATTTAATTTTATAATATTAATTTACATTTAAAAATACCATAATATTAATTTTTTGAACATAAAGAGTCGCATCAAATTAATATTTTTAGCATATAACTACTATATATCGTATTTATGTCATACTATAATTATAGATTTTTAATTTATTAAATAATAAAATTCATACATATTTTATGAAAAATACTAATATAATGTAGCTCGCTGCATCATTCATGTTAATAAATAATTTAACGTTGGATTATTATTATTATATTATTATTATTAAAGTTATAAACTTAATTTTTGTAAAAATAAATATCTAAATTTAAATTCTTATAAGAATATTTAACGAAATACTAAAAAATATAATATTCATGCTCTTATAATTTTTTAAAAATCATGCCCTGATAAGTCATTTTACATATCAACAACTAATACTAGATAGCTAATTTTACTAAACAACTAATATTATCAGCTGGTTAAATCAGCTGATAGAATCAACTATCTGTAATCATTGATATAATCAGCTAACAACAATTTGCTATTTGTCAAATATGGCCTTTATGTTTATTTGATTTATTTATTTATTTTACTTTATTTCTTACATATGCATGCACATTCATTTATAATTTTGTAAGATTTTCGTGTCATATTACATATAGGTTTATCAAAAACAACCTCTCTACTTTTAACAAAAGTTGATGACACGCAACATTCTTCCCGCGTGTCATCAACTTTAAAAATTGGTAATCCATTAATAGTATGTCAAGCCAGCTATTATCATCACGAAAGAAACACTTGTTTGGTCTCCATGGCACAAAGTTGTTATCAAGAAGATAGAAAAATTGCAATGCAAATCTCATGGATCGCAACTCATCAAAAGGTTGTTTTCAGTCTCCAATCACTAAAAGATGATGAATTAATAATTGTGACGAGGCTAAATTGTACGTGGAAATCTATGCATCCCACTCGTAAAGGAAGAAATAAAAGAAGAAGAAGAATAAACTATGGCACTTCTTAACAAATTGCAAATGTTATATATAATGAAGAATCAATTGACATAATGCTTTATGCTTTACGAGAGTCGAACGAGATTCATCAATTATACGTAGCTATACTTTTTGTGACTCAAACCTACAACCTTTTGATCATAAAGTAGTAACTTTACCGATTGCTTCAAGGCCCATTTCCGTTATATATAATAAAGAAATCAAACAGAAATACAAAATAATTCAAGTTAGATCTGGCTAATATTTAATAGAGGCTAATTACTATTATTTTGTGAAAGAACAAACTAATGCTCTTCTTAACAAGTTGCAAATATTATATATAATGAAGAAAAAATTGGCATAGTGTTTTCTACTTTGTGAGAGTCGAATGAAAGTCATCAATTATACGTAGTTATACTTTTTGTGACTCAAACCTACAACCTTTCGATTATAAAGTAGTAACTTTACCAGCTGCTTCAAGGTTCGTTTTCGTTATTTATGATAAAGAAATCAAACAAAAATACAAAACAATACAAGTTAGATTTGGTTAATAATTAATAGAGGTTAATTACTATTACTTTGTGAGAGAATAAACTAATGCTCTTCTTAACAAGTTGCAAATATTATATCTAATGAGACAAAAAATTGGCATAGGACTTTCTGCTTTGCGAGAGTCGAACGAGAGTCATCAATTGTATGTAGCTATACTTTGTGTGATTCCAATCTATGACCTTTTGGTTATAAAGGAATAACTTTACCGATTGCTTCAAAACTTGCTTTTGTTACATATAATAAAGAAATCAAACAGAAATACAAAACAATACAAGTTAGATTTGGCTAAAAATTAATAGAGGTTAATTACTATTATTTTGTGAGAGAAAAAACTTTATAGTCAATTTTAATAATTATTAGTAGTCATTATTATTATTATTATTATTATTATTACAAAATAAAGTTTAATAAAATAAAATAAAATATTATTTATTTATTTGATAATGATGACCAAACTACCAAAAAAATAGTAAATCAAATAAAATATTATTTATTTATTTGATAATGATGACCAAACCACCAAAAAAATAGTTTAGTTTTTTCCTTCTGTGAATGGAGCAGAGAACTTTGTTAGGTACACTAAAGTCCAATTAGATTAGTCGGAATTCAATCATGATTTTTAAGAAATTGATAATTAATAAAATAAAATAAATAATAAAAATTAATTTCCTTATATTTTTATTTAAATATGAGTTATTTATTTATTTTTAATTTTCATATACGTTTCATTCTTATAATATCTTAATTTACATTTAGTAGTCTCTGATGTTGTACATGAACAGATATAAAACGACGTGGTTTTATCAAACGATGAAGAATATTTTAAACGACGTAGTTTTGAAAATTTATAAAAAATAATATTATTTTAAATAGACGGCGCCTTCTACTTGATCTTGTTCTAAAATCCGATCTCTGAAAGCTTTGGATGGTTCATTTCTTTCGAGATAGAATCGGAGGAAGAAACCAAAATAACTCAGAAGGAAATGTATCCAAACATGAATGAAAAAGAAGAAGAAAGCTAAAGCTCACACTCGAAATATTTGATTTCGTAATTATAACTTTCTGGGAGTAACAGGAGTGATCTTAATGACAAGTCCAGGAAAAACGTCATCTGGGTCATGAATGTGAGGGTTCTTCTCCACTATATACGGATCTCCACACTTGTCGCTGATGCTATGAAGCGTCTCTCCTTCTCTTACAACGTAAATCTCATCGCACCCTCGTTCCAAAACCTGTCTCCCTCGAACATGAATCATATCCGATGATGTCTCTCTCAGGCAGTTCAGAAGCACGAGGGCTGCAAGAACAACCCCACAGTACCATGAAGCTGCATCCGCTACGCGAAAAACTAAGGTGACCCTTTGCTTCTTGGACAGATTAACCCGACCCATGTGCTGATATATACGAAGATAGAAGAAGCTGCAGGTTCTGCGTATGGAGTTGTATATTTATACGAAGAAGAAGGGAGGTTTCGGGCAGGACTGCAGGCACGAGTGATGTGTGAAGGTCAGTTATGGCGGTTTTCATGGAGGTGTGGGAGTGTGTTCGTGACTTGACGAAACGGGACACGATAGTGTTACGTGATTCATCCTCCTTGTACAGCTGATCAAAAACCTGTCCGATATGAACTCCTATCTTGTCGTACGTCGGAGGTTTTTTTTCCCCCTTCTCTTTGTTTTCGTTTGTTGGTCTCTAACGTAGTATTTGCAGCTTGGTTTCATCTACCAGAGTTAATGTCTGCATGGTTAGGTGTTGTTGTGTGGGTTATTGATATTGACAAATTATTGATCTTAGTTAGGGTTGATAACAAATTCGAGCTACATTGCTTATAATCCAACTCCAATTAGGGACTGTTTGGGTGAATTTTTTAGAGGTAAATAAGTATTTTTTTTCACCACAAAAGTTTTTTTAAATAGGTATTTGATTGTAAAATAAAAAAATTTCTTTAGTAGGTATAATTTTTTGGCAGTTAAAATAAAACTTTTTAAAAAGCTTAAATTAAGAGCTTTTTAAAAAAATTCTCAAATGTCTTTTTGGGATAGACGTTTCAGATCAATTAATGAGTTTATTTTTTTAAATCTTTTTTGTCCTTAAGTTTTACACATAATTCTCACAATATCCACAAACTCATCTTCGGGTTTATCTTGCAATCTCATTATTTGACTTTTTATATGTTTTAATATTAATTTTTGATATTAGTTTGGAGCTTTTTTTTTAAAATCTCAAATGTCTTTTTTGAATAAATTTCTCAGATCAATTAATGAGTCTATTTTTTAATCTCTTTTGTCCTTATGTTTTACATATAATTTTCACAATACCTACAAACTCATCTTCACATTTATCTTGCAAACTCATTATTTGGCTTTTTATACGTTTTAATATTTATTTTTGATATTATTTTTACTTATGTTATAATCCATATAAAAAATTTGATTAGATATATTTTCATTTATGCTTCATATAGTTTAAAATTATATAATAATCAATATATTGTGCTTTGCATATTGTTTAATATATTTAAATAGTATTTATATGCATAAATAATTTTATTATAAAATAAAATATAGTGAAATTAAAAATATTTTTTATTTTTATGTTGCTAAAGTCTACTGTATGCAACATATCTTTTTTAAATAACACCCAAACAATTAACTAACATTTTATAAAAATTTTCTCATAAAAGATCTAAAAAAGAAGTTTTACTAATAAAAGCTCTACATAAATAAAATAAAAGTGCAACCAAACGGTTGAAGATTCTAAATGAAAGCAAGACCCTCATCTAGTTCTACATGTACTTTCCAAAATTAAGGTCAGCTACTTTACGAGGAACAAGCAAAACAATAATACTATTTTGGCGTCTCAGGTAATTCAAGTAATAATATTTTAATTTAAGAGATTAAAAATTTAAATCAGTGAAAATATGTAATTTATTTTATTTTTTAAATACATTATTAATTAATAGTGAAAATATTATAAATTTATAAATATTATTTTGATTTGTATATCATTTAATTTTAAATTATTAATTTATTACATTTTAAATGTGTAATTTACGAATTATTGTATATATTTTAATAATTTATTCAACTTATAACTAAAAAAATAACATTCATTATAGATAGTACCTACCTGATTAAAGCAAAAGAAGAACTCATAGAATTGAGTTGTAGTATATAGTTATATGAATACACAATCGGCCCAAGTTAATCGATTTTTGAACCTGATTCTTAAAAAAACTTGGGCTTCGGATTAGGCTTAGACTCTTGTTTTCCGAGCTTAGTCCAATTCGAGAGTTGACAATTATTAGAAAACAACCTCGTTTGTGAAAAATAACATCAATTTGTAAAAAAATGATGTGGTTTTTTATTTTTTAATTTTAAAAATAAAAAATCAAGTCCGATGACACTGATTCAGACTTTAGTGACTGTTTGGATGGACTTTTTAGAATGCAGCTTTTTTAGAATGCAGCAAAAATACAGCTTTTTTAAAATGCTCAAATTTGGATCTTCTAAAAAAAACATCTCAAATGACTTTTTCGGGTAGACTTTTTAGATTAATTAATAACCAAAATACAACTTTTTGAAAATCTCAAATTTGGAGCTTCTCAAAAAAGCTTCTCAAATGATTTTTTCAAGTAGATTCGGATCAATTAATAAACCTTTTTTTAGTCTCTTTTTTCCTTATGTTTTACCCATAATTCTCACAATACTCACAAACTCATCTTCGCGCTTATCTTGCAAACTTATTATAGA
>JANKOD010000009.1:19827468-19843257 GCA_026284645.1 Erythroxylum acuminatum | reverse complement strand
TTTTATTTTTATGTTATCATATAGCTGTATGAAACTCTTTCAAAAAAGATATTTTTTAAATGACAGCCAAACACTCAACAGACTTCTTAGAAAAAATTTTATCAGAAAAGATCTATAAAAAAAAAGTAAACTCATATAAATCCAACCCTACATAGGCTTAGTAACGACTCATTGTCAACCCTACATGTAGCTCTCGTGCCTCTTTGTTCTTCTCTTTGTTTTAAAAATCGGACCGGATCAGCCGGTTCGACCGGTGATTGGTCAGCTATCCGGGCCAGTTCACTTTAAAAACCGGCTCTCAATTGAACTAGTGAGAACCGATCAAAACCAGTCAATTGACCGGTCGAACCGGTCCGGTTTAACCGGTCTGACCACTGGTTCAATAATTTTATTTTTATTTTTTTGGTATATTTTTGTATTTTTTTAATATTATTAATATTATATAATTAAATATAATTATTACATAATTACACCGGTCGAACCGGTGACCAGTAACGCCTCCGATTCGATGTCCGGTTCAGATTTCAAAACACCGATTCTTCTACTTTTACTCAAAGGTTTTAGTTTATCATCTTATTCTGGGACGATGCTCAAAATTGGGTGGTTGGCTCCTTTTAGCCCTTTTTGTTTGGATTCCTCAATTTGGTAATTCATAAGACAAATGATTGCTTTTTCTCATTTGAATTATTTTATTAGAGATTAATTTTATATAAATATTTTGACTTGATTTTAATAGTGAATTTTATTAAAAAATGATTTTTCTAAAATCTAATAAAGGGTTTCTATTTTTATATTATTTAGTAAATTAAATAATTTGCATTAAAAATTTTATTTTTTTCTCCTATATAATACCTAATCCAAAGACATTGTTTGTTCATACAAAATGACTTTGGCTACACCTTATCATAATTGAAATTTCAACTTTGTCACATTAGTCACTCATCTTATCATGTATTGTTGACAAGTTAAGTACAAGTTAGAAATTAGGGTTAGGTTATGTTGAATAGCCAAACCCTACTTGAAAATTGAAACACCAAGCCAAAGGCATGAACATGAAAATGAAAATGGTGAGATGGCATGTCAACATCTGCCAAAGAAGGTCAACGCCATTACCTATACCCTCAAGCAATCTATTGCTTGTGCTCTCGTGTTGCTCATCTTTGTTTAAACCATTGGCATGAAAGCTACCAAGAGTCCAAATATACATTTTTTTATATAATTTAATAATTTTTTAAAAAATGCTTTTAAAATTTGTTCAATTTTAACTTTTTAATAAAATTCCTCTGAAAGCATAAAATATTTTTTAAAAAATTTCAAACTAAAAAAGAGTTACGTATCTTTTGACCTTAAATTTATATCGTTTATTTATATAACACGAGAGCTTTGACGTAATTGATAAAATTGTTCCTTTGTGAACATATGAATTCAAGTTAAGCAGATAGTTTTTTTATAAAAATATTAAAAAAAGTTATTTACACTATCACCCTTTTCATACTCTCACAAAACAGATAACTTTGTAGACTTAGGTAATTGATATATCTACATCTAAATCTAGTATTACAAGTTGGAAATTACACTTGATTAATCCTGAAGATGGTGACTGTACATGTTCTGTCCACATTCCACATGGAGAATGAGTAAGGAGATAAAGGTCGCAGGCAACAAAGAGAAAAAGAACACCACACAACACCCACTTCAAAGATTCTGTACCTTAAAAGGATCGAACACACAGTCACAGAGGAATCTCTACAATATCAACTAACTTGCCGTTGAAACCTCTGCTTTTGGCTGCTAAAGCTCACCACCCGCCTCATTTACAACCGTCCGACCAGTGAAACTCCAAAGAACAAGAGGAACGAACTGAAGAGCTGTGTTCTTCGTTCTACAGACCCCTCTCCTCTAATCACCACCATCCATTTTGATTCTTCCATCAACCCTTGTCTCAGAATTTACTTTGAGTCCAACCAAAGTGATTACGATTCCTACATGGGTTTCTTTTCGTTTTTGAAAATTTGGTTTGTAGATTGCTCAAGACTCGCCATTTCTTGAAGGTACTCTCAATTTTGACTTGATAGTTTTTGGGGGGTTCTTCTTAATTTGCTTGTTTAATTGTCCTTTCATTTTCGGACAACTGAACTCGAAGTTTCCGCTGTCTTGTCTTTTGGTTTGTCGTGTCCTTGTGGGCATTTGTCAGGAGTTGGGATTGGATCGCAAAGTTTTGGAGTGCTGGTGAGAGGGGAGATGTTCGGTTCAGGCATGAATTTGATTACTACTGTTATTGGGTTTGGGATGAGTGCCACTTTTATTGTGTTTGTCTGTACGAGAATAATCTGTGGGAGGCTTCGAGCAGCCGAGTCCAGACCAATGTTTGAGATCGAATCCAGGGTTGACATTGAACAGGTAATGTTTGATTCTGTGGATTACGTATGTCACTTTTAGTAAGAAAAGCTTTGAGTAGATAACCTGCTATGCTATTTCTGCATCAATGGCTGCAAAATTTAAAGATTGCTAAAGTTGTCTCATTGACTTATTATCACCACTAAAGATTCCTCTTTGGGATAATCTATATTTCTTGCACTTATTTGGTATATGAGTGTTGTTGTTTGATGTAAGCCTCGAAACATATTGCAGAAGTAACAAATCAGTAGTTGGTTTCGCCAATTTGATCCTAAAGTGAATATTTTTCTTGTTACTGTCAAGAAATCTAACCCTACCCTGCACCAATTAGGGGGATTCCTATTTAGTTTTTGAGTGAAAACCCCATTGGGTTTACTTTCCTCAGCTTTATAGTTTTTCAGCATTTGAAATTAATCTATCATCAGAAGTTTGAACTTGGAGCACTGAAGGTTTTTCTCTTTCGTCTGTCCGGCAGCCAGAGCATCAATCGGATGGTCTTGAACCAATTATGGTTTCTGCGATCCCCACTATGAGATTCAGCAATGATGCATTCAGTTCCACAGAAAATGCACAGTAAGTTTTATTATCAGACTTTGTTCCCATGTTTGAAAGAACTGAACTTTATATCTGTCTTAACACATAAGTGGACATGGAGAATTTCGTTCGCAGATCTTTCAGACCAGATTGAAGCATCATTTAGAAAATGTTTATAAACTTGACAACTGTTGTTTTTTGTCTCTATGGAATGTAGTTAAGGCTGAAGAAGATCTGTGATTTTGACAGGTGCTCAATTTGTTTAGGAGAATATCAGGAGAAGGAAGTATTGAGAATTATGCCGAAATGTGGTCACAACTTCCATCTCTCTTGCATCGATATTTGGCTAAGAAAACAGTCCACATGTCCAGTCTGTCGGCTCCCAATACAAGCCTCCTTAGAAGCAAAACACGCGAGGCAAGCGACACGTATCATGGTCCAAGCAGTTGATGGTTCCGAGCCTTCAGGTGAACATTCTCGGCAATGGCTACTCCCCGGCGCACATCGGTCAGTTCAGAATGTTCACAGTGAAGGGGACTCTGAAGTTCCTGGAAGCCAAGAAACTATTTCCATTGAATTGCAAACAAGACGCTGACCAAGCATCTATGAAACACTCATTCCTGGAAGCAATGCTATTAGGCATCAGAAGATACTGAAGAACACATACAAGTTGAATTTTTGTAAATTTTATCTGTAAATAGAACATCCATGATCCTTTCTAGTATTCAAGTTTTATTCATTGCAAAAGATTCAGATTTGAGATGAAGCTTAAACCATCTTCGGATTTTCGGAAAATAACTGAGCACGGTAGAATTCAACAACTCTACTGACATGAAGTCTTCACTCATTTGTCACCTACTGTGCAGGAGAAGAACACAGAATGTTGGCTCCTATGGAACTTGAGTCCCAGAAAGATGATAACTTTTTGGTTTTCATGATCTAAATATTTCCGCACAGGACTTGTTTGATGAAAGTCGTATTGTATGATCACCACATCTCTAACAGGATTTTCATCAAACAAGGAACAAGCATGGGGGTGCTGTATTTAACTCCGTACGAGCTGTAAGATATATGGATCTGCCTGATCTGGGGCTCTGTAGCCGTTGGATTGCATCAAATTTTATTTTCTAACAAACTAAATTCCAAAAAAAATGTACTGACATTAGAAAATACTGCGATAGTTACATACTAGGCTTGCCAAACCGACAACTAATGGATGTGCAAGAAACCAAAATTGCATGAGACACAGCAATGTAATGCAAAAAGCTCTCATTTGTAAGGATCTAATGCTAACTTCTTTTTTTGAAACGAAGGAACCCTCGGTCTTTATCTTTTGGATGCGTACTGGGTAACACGCTAATCGGGTACTTTGCACTAGGTAAACTCTGTACGATAGGCTCGATCGAGAGAGCATTGTAGGAGGAATCGAACACAGAATCTTTTGACCCCATGCTCCTTCATTCCACCAACTCGACAACCTCTAAGAGACATCTAATGCTAATATGTTTTTTTATGTGTTACATATTCTCAAATGTCTTTTATCACCTTTCTTAATCACACCACTAATATTATGATTAAGGGACATAAGTTAGTTTGAATTGGATCCGAATTCAACTGACAAAGTCTCGGAGCTCTATTTTGACAAATTTTCAAATTACAAAAATTACGACAAATCGTTTAAAAATTAACAAGTTAAACCAAATTTAATTGAACTTATACTCGAGACTCAAATTTGAATATTGAAATATGATTAATTTGAAACTCAAACTTGAATTTTATATGACCTACATTTGAACCGGTCCATTAACAACATTATCCATAACTCGTGCAGTTAGTAATTAGATTAGGTATTAAGTCGGGTTGGGCTTGCTTCTCCTTTAGCTTGAACCCAGATTAACAATATTTATAAGGGCTCGGGTTCTAGACTCGTGGTCCAAGTTTAAAATCTAATCGGATTCAAGCCAAGTTTAAAAAAATTTTCCTTTTATTTCAAATTTAAATTAGTTATTTTTTCAATTATTGGATTTGATTTAAAAAAGGCAAAATAATATCGTTTTACCTATGATTATTCGATTGTTCAAGCTTCAGGTTAGACTGACCTGAAAAGTTCGGGTAGTCCAAAACTAAAAAAAAAACAGTTCGAACTTGACTCCAAATTCACTCAAATGTTGCCGAGCTCAGGCAAAAATGTGAAGCCTATCTATAGCACGCCCAAAGATCGAACTTAACAAAAACATCTTAATAGGAGTTTCCTTGAGACCCAAAATTAGGAGAAGTTTAAAAGTACGTAGCTTTACTCCTAATTAATAAAGAAGTCGATTTGATAGAGCCACAAGACAAAGGTTGAACCGAGCAAAACTTAGCAATTAAAGATTGAACCGAACAAACTTGGCAATTTTCTTAAACATAACAGGAGTGTTGTTGGAAGGTCATTACTCATTTAGACTTGTTCCTGCTAACTAACAAGTTCCCATATGACAGGAGCCTTATCTCATAGACAAACACACACACACATTAGTCTATAACTTAATAAAGTATATAAAAATTAGTCTTGTACGTGTAATAATTGGAAATGGGATTCTTGCATCCAACTTCAAATGGACAAAACTCCAATAACATTTGACATACTAACTTCCTTACTTTTGGGAATATTGCATGTTTTTTTGTGGTTGGAAATTTTGGATTCTATATTTAATTATTTGCACCAACCCAAAAGATAATAACTAATGCTAGCTTTTCAATTATCATTAAGCAAATAAAATATTTTTAAAATAAAAATATCCCATTTGAAGAATGTTTCCACTCCTAGACGATGGTGACCCCGAACCAGTCATTTCTGGTTGATATAATCGAGGGCATGCTTGTTACTCTACCACCCACCAACTACATGTTCAAGACATAAGGCATTATAGTGTCTTTGGCAGGTCGAGTAACAAGGAAACATGTTGATCCCCTCGTGTGTGTCTTTTTGAACTATGGGACTCCTCGTGGTTACAAACTCTTGCATGTATAGCAAGGGTTCTTGGAGCTCAAGTTTGGCACCACCTAAAGATTACCTAATAATCAATATTACTAGCATGTAATTAGGGATTACATTGGTCAATTTTCGTTAAAAATTTTAAATTATTAATTAGGAGTAATATTACAATTATGGGTATAATTAACACGAATCTAACTATAAATAATGAGCATAATTATATTCCCTCCTATTTAAAATAAAAGTTATTTTAAAGGGATGCACACTTATTAAGAAAGTTAATGAAATGTTTGATATACCCTTATTAATTGCATGTTGAAGTGTCTTGAAAATATAGTTTGTGTAATTAGGACGTGAGAGAAATTAAAGAGTAATTTTGAAAGTAAAATTATAATCATGCATGAAAAGTCACGAACGACATTTATTTTGAATAATTAAAATCCCTCTGAAACGACTTTTATTTTGAATAAGAGGGAGTATATATATATGGACAAGTGAATATTTTATTACAAAGATCACATAAGAGTCATGATATGAAATTGCGGAATATTAAAAAAAACTTATCTAAGACTTTTCTTGATTCATCACTTAAACATCAACCAAGAAATAGATTCAAACAAGAAGAGGAAAACAAAAAAAAAACCTTATCTAAGACTTTTCTTGATTCATCACTTAATCATCAACCAAGAAATAGATTCAAACAAGAAGAGGAAAACAAAGTTTGTTTCAAGAGATTTGTAACCCAACCCTCCAAAACATGCATAACCCAATTCAAGCAAAGTATGAACTAAACAACATAAGATTAAAAGAAGAACAATAAATAAAAACGCCACTAATTGATGAAACAAAATCAATTAGATAAGTCATACACAAAGCATGAAAATTGTGCAATGAATTATAATTATTCAACAAGAATAATAATAAAGATAAACCTCACAAAAAATAATGTCATAAAAGTCTGTCCTATAGTAATAACCGAACCTCTATATATATAAGAGAAGGGTTGACCGAAAATTATATCAAAAAAGGCAATCATTTGTGGAAAAGGAATTACCTTAGACTTACAATTACTTAGGAAACTACGTTTTAGGAAACAAGAGACCTTATAGGATTTACTTAACCTACTAAGAAACTAATTTTTAGAAAACAAGAGACTTTATAGGATTTGGTCAATTGTCCCTTACAAAGAAGGAAACCTACTAATAGCAAATTCGGCCATGAGCCTTATTTTTCAAGTTGGGTTGGCCTAACTTATTCAAAACTTATTAAGTGGACTTACTTGGACTCTTTAATTGAAGTAACATGGGCTTCAGCTTGAGAATGTGTTTCTTTAATTAAATTATTCAAAGCCCCTTGCATCCTTTTGATCCTAGCCCTTGTTATAGGCCCAACAATACCCACAAGTGGATTTGTTTTGAAAGTTAATGGTGGAATTTGAGATAAAGACCTCGAACTCTTATCTCGAACCGTCAACCTTACCTTGAAATGTCACGTCACTTACCCCTTGATCCATATTAAGTCATGTTTCTTTTCTTAGGTAAAAGGCCCTACTCATTTTACGTGTTTCGCCAATTCTATTAACACTTTTTATATTTCAAAATTTTCATAGGAAAACTTATACCCATCAAAAAAATTTCAGATATACCTATATTAACTTTCTCTATTAAAAATATGGATACACTACAAGAAAATTACAAATTACCGATGTACAAAATTTTGTAATAAATTAGCGATGGAAATTTAATTCCGTCGATAAACTTGTCATGAAAAATGATATTTTCCAATGGAAAAAGAATCCGTCGATAAATATGGAGGGAATTTATCTGCAAAACTTTGTCGACGAAATGGTAAAAGTAGTTGTAAAAATAGGTGGCAATGTTTGGCAACAAAAATGAGCAACAAATTTTACTAATGGAAATAACTTCATCAGTAATTTATCGACAAAATTGTCATTATGTCAGTAAAATCAAACAACGTCGATACTATTGTTTAAATTTATAGTAAAATGACATTGTTTTATTATTAATAAAAATAAAAACCGAAGCCACCCCCTGGTCGTCTTCTTCGATTTTTCCTTGGTCTTCATATTCTCCTCTATGCATCTTCTTCCATCTGCTCATCTTCTTTCATTCTTCCACTGCTTCCATTGTGCTAGGTTATTCATGTGCAGGTTGGTTGTCCATTTACTAATCTTGCGTTACTTTTTTTGTCTTCAATTTTTATATACGAACGATTATGTTGGATATGTTGATTTTAGTGTGGATTAAGTTATGAGGGATGTTTATTTAGGTTGTTAATGAATCATTTTTTGATGTTGTGTGGTTGTGTTGGCGAATAATGCATCAAAATCAAAAAAGTAGTGTTGTTTTTTTAAATAGCGTACCAACTGTTCGATGAAAGTTCTATAAGAGGATGATAGACATGATTTGTAATCTGGAATGTTTATAATGTTTATAGGATTTCTTACCTGTATATTAAGAAACTTTCTACTTATTTTTCTGTCATATTAGATAATGGTTTAGCTTATACCTCATTGTAAAGTAATCAACGTCCACAACTATGAGGAATTTGAGTTGTTGTATATAAGCTTGAACTGATCCAAAGACTTCCATTTCCTACTGAGTGAAGGGGATAACATTATATAAAGTAGTATAATCAACCATATGTGATTGACACAAATTGGAATACCTATGACATTTTTCTTTTTCTTTTTTTTTTTTGCAAATTTTTAAACATCCTTCCAAATTATAGACCAAAAGTACCTATTTTTTTAAATTTTATATTTAAAGGATGATCCTACTCTACCTACTCTTCCAAGTATTAATATAAGAGCATATCCTAGTTTCTCTTTTTGAATAAATCTTATACATAACAAGGTAAAAGATCTCCTAAAAAGTTGGAAGTATATAACTAAATACCATAGAGCCTATTCTAAGATCTTTTTTACCTGTTTTCAATCATCTAACAATTTTCCCTCTTATAGATATTTTTGAATTGATATGTCTAATATGTTTCATTTTCCTTAGTAATACCTACTTGATTTACTTGAGTTGGAATTAGTTTTGTCTATTTCTTGTAAAAATTTTCCTTTTGACACAATATCATTGTTACTCCTAATTTAGGTAAATAGTTAGCTTGAAATTTTGTTATCAAGGTGACTCAATATTTTTGTGTGTGTGCGTGCATATATATTCTTTTATCTACACAAACTTCTCTTTATACTTCTCATGCTTAACTTCTTTTACCATGAGATTACTCTAGACTTATTATTATGGACCTGATCTACAATTCAAAGGTTGATTACAACATAAATAGCAACACCTTATACTTCTCCTCATTATTAGATATTTTACATTGGTATGAAACTATATATTTTATTGTTATTCCAAATATATTCCTACATACTAACCCCATCTCATATGGCCATATTTATGTGCATTTTCCATGTCAGTTTTTCATTCTCAATGGTTTCATCTTTTTCTTAAAATGGAATATATTTTAAGTGCAAAATTTACCATGACTTGCAATTTTAAATAATTCTTTTGTATTTACCTAACATCAAACTCTTCAAGAATAATTGATCATTTTACAAAATTTTTTTTATAAGTATTTTACAAATATTTTTGATACATTTGTTTTGTGAAGTAGTTACCTTATTGGTGTGAATAAGCCACTTTCTCATATTTTAGATACTTCAACTTAATTTAGGATTTATAGCATCTTGCGTACATAATATATAAGCTTTTAATTATTTCCTTTCTCCCTAATCAAAACGAAGCTAAGGGAAGTATCCAAAATGGCTATGTAGATGTATAATAATTTTCCTAATCTTAAGGTTGATAACAATAATGGATTTATTAGATAACTAACACTCTTCAGTTCACTAAAATTCATTTGTTTTTTAATGTTTCCATGGACAATATAACCTTATATTTGTTATAAATTAACTTTTATTCTCCTATGAGTGTTCATGAATTTGAGGAAATCACCTACCCATGCCCTTACCCTTATATCATGTCTATTTCACCGAGCCTCTCTTCGAGACAGTGCCCAGATCGTTACGTCTTTCGTGCGGGTCGAAACTTACCCGTGTTACATGCTCTTTTGGTGTGTCCTAATATGAAAATTTTGGATATTTTTACCATAGGAACCATGTCTTCTAGGTTTAGGATATAAACCATACATATATACATGGAATTTTTAGCTTTGGATATAGAAGATGATACAGGAGCATTGAAGTTTCTATGCGTATAATTGGAGTCTATATGCTCATATGATGATATAGGTAATGGCTTAACAATATGCACAATATTTTTGTTACAAAAAATTTTCTTATCATTAGATGATGTACTTCTATAAGTGTAATCAATTGCATGCTTACCATTAAAGGGTTTTTGGGGACCCAAAATGCATTATAGTTTTTCACTTACTAAATTGGAATTATAAAATGATGTTGTAAGGATATTTCTTCTTTTTTAATACCCCATTCTCACGCAATAAACATGCTCATTTTCATTGCCAGCAACCACGCTCTTAGATTATATAAGGTCATACACATAACATTTCAATTACTCATCTCAATCAATATGTATCAAAGAGTTTTTGAGCTTCTTTATAATTGGAAGATATTTTCTTCATTTTTATGCTTATTGCCTTTAGGAATTCAACTAACTCATCATAAGAAAGATTAATATCATAATTATTATTCTCATCACAAGAGATTTAGCAATGGGGTAGCTTATTATTATTGGATATAAAGCACAAACTTTGCATAATATTTTTTGCTTCATGACTTGAAGAAATAATAGTGTCATCTTATTAAGCCTTTAAATGCTTTCTTCTTCTTATTTAATTACTTTTCTCTCTTAATCTTTAATAATTTCTTAAATTTCTTTGTGATTATATTTTTATCATTCTCATCACTCTCAGTTATATAGGTCTTATTTATAATTTTCCTACTCCTTAGAGACCTTAAAAATCACCTCTTCTTGTTGAATTAAGCTCCTTTTCATGTAATTCATTCATCTACATCTCATAGGTTAGTGATTAGATTAGCTTTTCCAATGGTATGGTCCTTAATTTTTATATTTTGTTTATTGTATTTCTTGCAGGCCGTGTTCTGTGTTAAAGAGCTTCAATAATTGTCCAACCTAATTCGCCTTCTTTGTAGTTTGCGATTGTCCGTCTATCAAGGTGAGACTTTTAACTAAGTAATGCCTACAATGTGATCAATTTTGTGTTGTTCTTTGCAATTTTACCTATAACAATGATTGATGAGATTTTAGGCTAGGGTTTAATAGTTTAAGTATTTATGTTTAGGCATTGTTTAAATTGAAACAAAAAGACTTAAATTTGTACGTGATTAATTCAAACTTAGTATTAACATAAGAAATTCACGTAATTGACATGACAATTCTTTTCATAATAAACCCCTAAGATGGTATATAGGCTGGAAACTTATGATGCAACTCCCATTAGGCTTATCGGTGAAAAATTTCACGAGCCTAGGAGTCACAGCGAGAACATGCTTTTTTGATTCATGTGGTGTAATAATGCCACATACTATAGTGTTTGTTTAAAATCAAACTTTAGAAATCAACTTGTAGGTGATAAATGCAAACATAGTTATCTTGGTTTTGGATGTTGTTGTTTGGAATGTTGTTAGAATGATTGATGGCTAGATGTATGAATTACATAAGTATTTACTGCATGTTGAATGAGTTTGTATAATTATGGATGATTTGAGGCACAATAAACCCCTAGGATGGTATATAGATTGGAAACCCGCGATGCAACTCCTATGAGGCTTATCGGTGAAAAAATTCATGAGCCTAGGAGTCACAGCGAGAACTTGCTTTCTCGATTTATATGGTGTAATAATCTCACGTACTATAGTGCTCGTTTAAAATCAAACTTTGGAAATCAACTTGTAGATGATTAATTCAAACATAGTATTAACATAAGAAATTCACGTAATTGACAAGACAATTCTTTGCATAATAAACCCCTAGGATAGTATATAGGTTGGAAACCCCTAATGCAGCTCCCATGAGACTTATTAGTGAAAAATTTCACGAGCCTAGTAGTCACGACGAGAATTCCCTTTCTCGATTCATAGGTGTAAATAATGTCACATACTATAGTGCTTGGTTGGCATATTGTTTTATTTGACTGATACTCACATATGTTGAGATTTCTAATTATGAACTCATATGGTGGGATAGGTTGGTTTCAATTTGGAGGGGAAATGGTCAGAGACCTGTAAAAACTTAGGGGATGTTCTGTAAAGTAAAGATTAAATGTTCTGTAAACTTAGGGGAAATGAATGATACTAATTATGAAATCACTTTTTTAAAATAACAGTTTTGTAGAAATGAGTAATGCATATTCGATGTATAGATGATTAACACCCGATAATTTCATTAATCATGAGTTTGTTGAGGAAGTTGAAGCTTTCATTCACTATGGATGTTCTCAACCTGCATATATAGATGGTTCGAAGATTAGATGTCCATCTAAAAAGTGAAAACATATTCGCTTTCTTCCTATTGATGAAGTGAACATCTATTTGTTAAGAAAATCGTTTGATCCAAATTATTTTGAGTGGACATAACATGGGGAGCCATTAATTTGTAGCACCTCAAGAGGTAATAAAGTAAACTCGTCAATAAATGTAGATGAGATTGAAGGGGGATTAGATTTATAACAAATAATATGGATGCAATTGAAAATCCTTACACTCAAATGGTTTATGATGCAGTCTGTTATACCTTTCAGGCAAATATAGATAATCTTGTAGAAGAACCAAACTCACTTACAAAAATGTTTTTTGACTTACTAAAATCAGTTGATCAGGAATTATGACGAAATTGTGAGACCATAACTCAATTATCTTCAATTGCTCGAATATTTAACATAAAGTATAAAGGGCATATCTCTAATCAAAGTATGGATAAAAATCTTACCTAGTATAATGAATCATTGCCTACTGATCATACAATGGTTGATAATTTCTACAATATGAAGAAACTTATTAGGGGTCTTGGTTTGCTAGTTGAAAAAATTAATTGTTGCAATTTTAGATGTATGTTGTTTTGGGGAGATGATGCGGAATTATATGAGTGCAAATTTTGTGGTCAATTTAGGTTCAAACCTAAAAAGCATTCTATGAAATAGAAATTAGTAACCTAGAAGCGAATGTATTATTTCCTGCTAACTCTGAGACTTCAAAGACTATATGTCTCTGATGTTACTGCATCTCACATGAGATGAGATGACATAATGAACATGAATAAGAAGATGGAATAATGAGTCATCCATCGGATGCACTCGTATGGAAACATTTCAATAACACATATTTTAAGTTTGTAGCTGAAAGTCGAAATGTCAGGTTGGGATTGTCAATAGAAAGATTCCAACCTTTTGGTCAATCTGACCAACAATATTCATTATGGCTAATCATAATTACTCCTTATAATTTGCCTATATGGATGTGTATGAATGAGGCATATATGTTCTTAGAGGTAATTGTGCCAAGGCCTATGAATCCAAAGCATAAAATTAATGTATTCTTACACCATTAGTATCTGAATTGTATCATCTTTGGGAATTTGGTATGAAGACATATGATGTGTCTCTTAAACAAAATTTTTTGTTGAGATCAGCTTTGATGTGAACTATTAGTAATTTTTTGCATGCTATGTTGTCTAGATGGAGCATAGCAGGGAAATTGACTTGTCCTTACTATAACAATGATTCTGATGCATTTTATCTTCCTAACGGGGCAAAACATCTTGGTTTGAAAACCATAGGAAATTTCTTCCTCCAGACCAGCCATTTAGATGCAACAAACAAAGTTTATTAAGAATAGGATGGTACAAACACCTCCTTCCCCTCACAAAACTAGTGAAGAGATATTGCAAGAGATTAATGAATTAGGGTTGCTGAAAGGTATAAAACTTGAAGCTAAAGAAGTTAATAGAAGCATTAGTAAAAATTTTGGTTGGAGAAAATGAATAATCTTTTTAGGATTTGCCATATTGGAAAAGTAATTTGATACGTCATAATCTAGATGTGATACATATTGAAAAAATATTTTTGACAATTTGTTCTACACCATAATGAACATTGAAAGGAGGATAAAGGACAATGCAAAATTATGAGCTTATTTGAAACTTTTTTGTAGAAGAAATAAGTTAGATAAAGATCTTCACATTAGTAAATATCCAAAAACGTGTTACACTTTGGATAAAAACCAAAAGAAAATTTTGTGTGGATGGTTGAAAAGTTTAAAGTTTCCCGATGGTTATGTTTCGAACTTGGAAAGGTATGTGGACATGAGGAAGTACAAATTATTTGGGATGAAAAGTCATGATTTTCATGTATTTATGCAAAGGCTAATTCCAATTGCATTTTAGGAGTTGCTATCGAATAAGGTTTGGGAAGCCATAACAGAATTAAGTTTGTTTTTCAAAAGCTTAACATCATCTGAAACAAAGTTGACTGAAATGGAAAAACTAGAAAGAGAAATTCTAGTTATCTTGTGCAAATTGGAAGGCATTTTCCCTCCAAAGGAATGTATGAAGCATCTACCTGTATATTTAGCACATGAGGCTAAACTTGCTGGTCCAATTCAATATCAATGGATGTATTCGTTTGAGAGGATATTATAGTTAATATTTAAATAAAACTTATAGCGTATTTTAATCAAAGAATTGTAATAACCCTATTTATAATGTAGGTATTTTCATCACTTGAAGAAAAATGTCAAAAAAAGGCTAGAGATGAAGGTTTGATATGTAATGATCATTTAGTGGAAGAAGCAAGTACATTTTGTTCACATTGTTTTGAATCGCATGTGCGCAAAAGAGAAAGAAAAGTTCCTCGTAACAACGATGGGGGAGAAACGGGTGATGTTGATGGTAACTTGTCTATTTTCACATATCCAGGATGAAAATATGGACATTCAACAAGAAGAATGCTAACAGCTAAAGAAATAGAGGTTGCTCATGGTTACACTTTATTGAATTGTCAAGATATTTAACCTTTTGTGCAGTAAGTTTAAGTTGATTTTAAAATAGATTATTTGAGTTTTTGAAGTTACTGTTGTTCACAACTAAAATACATAATAATGATTTTATATTATACGAGGAATGTTTATGCGAGCTAATGCCTGAAAGAATACAGGATGATATCAATAAAGAAGTTGATAGACACTTTCCTCAATGGTTTGAGAAATATGTAAGTTTACATTTGTAATAATTGAAATGGTTGAATCATCATATCAAAGTGAATAGATGACATTATACTATTTAATATGATAAATTCTTTTTTATGTAGGCCTCAGAAAATTCAATAGAAAACAAGTTCAATTGTGATCTTGCGAAAGGATCTTTGCAAACTGTTAAATCGTATTCAATGTATTTTATTAATGGATACAAATTTCATACAAAATATCATGGTCATACCATGACAACAGTAAATAGTGGGGTTTGCATATAGCGAGAATTGATGAATTACTATGGTAAAATTATTGAGATACTTCAAATTGAGTACCCTACAGAGTGTGATATTTAAGTGTGAATGGTTTAATCCAACTCCTAATATTGGAACAAAAGTGCACAGTCGATACAATCTAGTTGAATTTAACTAGCGAAGAAGATTTAGACAATTTGAACCTTTTGATGTGAATCACAAGTTAGTATAATAATAACCAATGTACAAGAAGGGGGGGTTGAATTGTGAATACTTTTTCGTTTTACCCTCTTCTTTAAACAATTGCTTAATACAGAATACAAGTAAGTAATAATGAAAGTTAAGAGATTTTGAACACAGAGATTTTATCCTGGTTCACCCCAAACCGTGGGCTACGTCCAGTCCTC
>JANKOD010000009.1:19810240-19821788 GCA_026284645.1 Erythroxylum acuminatum | reverse complement strand
AAGGCTATCGATAATACAATCTAAGCAATGGAAGGATTGTTGTGAGCAGAGATGTCGAATTTGATGAAGAAACGACGTGGGATTGGGAGACACAAAAAGAATGCACTTATGATTTTTTTTCCCATACTTTGAAGATGAAAAGCAAGAAACCACAACAAATATTCAATAGACAACTCCACTTGCTTCTCCAAATACGCCTCATTCTTCCTCGCCCATGCATGGAGAAAGTTCAAGTGATGGAGCACGAAAAATAAGGAGTGTTTATGATATTTATGGACAAACAGAAGAAACCAGAATTGATGTTAATGTAAGTAATTTCTTTTGTCTTCTTGTAGACAGTGAACCTTTATATTTTAGGGAGGCCGTGAAGGACAAAAGATGGAGGCAAGCCATGGAAGAGGAGATTAAGGCAATAGAGAAAAACAATTCTTGGGAATATTTATCAACTCTTCCTAAAGGTCATGAAGCTATTGAAGTCAAATCGGTCTACAAAATAAAAAAGAATGTCAATGGAGATGTAAAGAAATATAAAACAAGGCTCGTTGCTAAAGGCTACAAGCAAAACAATGAACTGGAGCTCAAGCATGTGAGAACTAATGATCAAGTTGAGGATATTTTTACGAAATCACTCAAATTTGAAGTTTTTCAACATTTGAGGACAAGACTTGGAGTACAAAAGAAATTTTCAAATTAATGGGGAGTGTTGAAGAGTAAT
Organism: Erythroxylum acuminatum; assembly: GCA_026284645.1. Lineage (NCBI taxonomy): Eukaryota > Viridiplantae > Streptophyta > Magnoliopsida > Malpighiales > Erythroxylaceae > Erythroxylum > Erythroxylum acuminatum. Next base: position 19,821,073 of record JANKOD010000009.1, on the reverse strand, counting down.
TTGAAAGTTAATCTAGATACATGAATGTTTAAAGTCTAAATACATGGATGCTTAAGTTCATTGTTAGAAGTTTAATTATGTTCATGTAATAGTTAGACAATTAAATATTGGTCCATGTATGGTTTTGAGTTTATGTATGGTTTATTTATTTGGGTTCATGTATTTAGATATAAAGAGTCATTTTTGTACCTATAAATACTTCTTTATACTTGAACTAAATTCATTAAAGTGAAATACAACATCTTGTTCTAAACAAGTCTCTCCTCTCTAAACCTCCTCACTTCTTAACATTCTTTGATCTTATAATTACCAACCTGATTCTAATCAAGAAAGAACATTTTTTGAGGTCGTGAAAGGAGAAACTAGAGAAGCTGGTTCGATCTTAACATCTCCACAAACTTGAGTTTTGCTTGATCCTCTACTTGATTCATAGAGCCATTAACCGAAGTCAAGATTCATAATTTGTAAAAGAAATCTTGATTGGTACTTCAAACTATGAAAATTAAAGCTTAGAATGCAAATGATTGTAGTGTAAATTACAATGTTTTAACAAACGAAAGAAGGTAAACCTATAAGACAAGATCTGTAAGGTTTAAAAGGTTCAAGTAGTATTAGACTGTTCAATTAAAAATTGAATAAAATTAAGGAATTTGAAAATTAATTGCAAAGTTTAATTGAAGAATGAGACTATTAAATAAAAATTAATCAGTTTATTTTAATTTAAAAAAAATTATTAGTTTACAAAAACTAGCAGATTAATTAATAAACTGATTAGTTTTTAACAACAAAGATTATTAAACTAAATCGAACTGAAAAGTTGAAAACTGAAACGAAAAGTTGGCTGGTTCAAAATTTTCACTGTTAAAATGACCGAATCGGTTCAGTTTTTAAAACATTGGTAAAAGATGAAGAGACTGGTAAATATATTTTAAAACTCAAACTTTTAGTAAATTTATAATAAAAAAATATGAAAATATAAATCAAATATCAAAAACTTCAACTTATTGTAAATATAGTTCATAGATTAGCTTTCCCTGTTGTAATAGCTAGACTATGTTGATACCCATTCATATACGCAGGAACTTTTAATAAAATTTTATTATATTATAATTAGAAATAAATAATTAAAAAATGAAAAATCAATTGACCACTCATTATTATTGTTCGAAACAATTATAAAGTCCTATAAATTTAATTTATTAAAAATGTGTTTATTAAAATTTCATATATAATGATTGTCAACATGAGACAATATAAATTAATAATGAATTATATTTTGAAACAAATTGAAATTTCTGTTATTTGACTAATATTTAGGTTTTTTTATTAGCATTATAAAATTAAATAATTTTTTGAATTTAAAATATAATTTACTTTTCAAAATAAGAGATAAAAAGGTTTGTTATTTTAACATATTTATAAAAATCAAAACTTTGAGAAAGACAAAATTTGGATAGTAAGCATTATTTCAAAATGATGTTATATTCTTTATACGTGGCCATGGAAACATGTTTATGAATGTTAGATTATTCAAACCTAAAGGTTTAAAAGTAGTTTCCAAGTAAATATTTATTTTTTTCTATTCTTGATATATGCTTTGAATCAATTCTTCTACAAAGTTTGATTGAACCTGATTCACAATGTTTAAACTTGAACTCAATTCGATTCGATTCAATCCGATCCATCAAATTTTATAATACCCAACAAACTTGTTATCAATCCCTCTTTATCATGCTACAAAAAGAAAAAAGGAGTAAAGTTGTCCCAAAATTCAGTAATAAATCTTTATCATAAGGTATTTTCTTAATATCCATACAATTCGCTTTCAATTTGTCAATAAAAAATTGTCCAATTGATTATTAAATAAGTGTTGTAATTTCTTGTTGTAGACACGGCACATGAGTGTAATAGGAAAATACAAGCTCTTAAATCTAGTATGTCTATGTTCACTATTAGTTGGCGATAAGGCTGCGTATTACTGTACCTTTCTAGATTTTATATTTTAGTGAGATTTTTACTAAATGTTGTTGTTACTGTCATCAATGCATGTTAGAATACTATATTGTATATGATATTTTTTAACTAAAATTTTGTAAATTTGACTTAGGAAATTTATAAAGATTTTAATAGAAATGAATACTTTAATAACATTTTTAAGTTAGAAAAATAATTTTCAAAATTTTACATAATTAATTTAAATTACAAAATATCAATATGTACTTAATTTAAGTTAGAAAAAATCTTTAGGTGAATTTTCTTTTTCTTTTAAATTAGCTTAACTTTTAAATTACCTACTTTATTTTAAAAATAACGAAACGATATTATTTTGTCTATAATCATTCGAACTTTAAATTAAATCAAATTAAAAAACCTAAATTCAAATTCGATTTAAAATTTAAAACAAAAAAATATTGATTTCAATTCAAAATTTTATTAAATTTAGATTGAAATTGAACAGAAAACAATACCAAGCCTAAGTGGAACTCCTCGGTTCCTGGAGAACAGTTCCAAGGCAGCTGGGCCTTGGTACTAACAAAGAGTTGCATTAAAGTTGGAGCATTCATCATCTTCTCTCTGTTTTTTTTTTCTTTCTTTTTCTATTCTTTTTAAGTCCACTTTTCTTGGGTGTAAAAATGATTCTCCTTTTTCATGTTTTGCAATAAAATCCCACTTTTCAGATAATTATTGGGTTCAAAAGCTGATCTTTGCTTAACCATGCCTTTGATTTTTTTATTATTATCTTAAATTATTGATTTAAGTTAGATTTAATTAGTTCGTGATGATTTTAAAGGTTAAATTAGTTTAATCAGTCTATATAATATTTGTATATGTGTATTTTATTGTTATTTTTAAATAAAAGCTAAATTAATATTTTTTAAAATTTGGAAATCATAAAAATATTTTTGATAATCTTAAAAACTGATTTTTTTTCTTAAAGTTGCTTAAATTACAGAAGAAAAAGTATTATTCTTCTAATAATATTATTTAATTATTGCACAATATTTAAATTATTAATGAAAATATGATGTCATATTAGTATTATAAATTAATAAAAATAAAATATTAAATTTTTTAATATTTAAATAATCTTCTAAAGATAAGTGATATTTTCAAAATATAAAAACTACGATTAATTAAGAATTTTCAAAATCTTGATCGGCAATCTAATTAGATAGTACAGTACAAATATTCACGATAATAAATATAAAACTTTTAATATATTTTAAATATATACAATATTATATAAAATATTGAAAAATGAAAAACCGAATGGGGTTAATTATTTCGCAAACTTATTTGGCACCCACAAAATAAAATCAAGGAAAGCCGAAATAGTAAAAACACCAAAAATTTGGTAACGCAGTTCAGCACACCTAGCCTATGTCTGCGGGGCCCTCACTCAGCTTAATAACTTTCACGAAGGTACAATAGATTTACCCAATGCTTTATTGAGTCGACACCACTCAACCCTTGACACTATCCCTCAACCTCACTTACCGTGAAAGAATTTCACACCCAATAGTACGACCATCTCGTACTAACCTCGTCAGAGAATTTATCTAACTACTTTCACTCAAAGACAATAATAAATCAAACAGAAAAAGACAACTTCCCATATATGAAATTATTCAGCAATAAAAGACCAAGTTGCCGCACTCCACGACGCCCATTCTTCAGCAATTAAATTGATATATGCCGCAAACAGTGAACTCCTTCGATGACACGTAACAACAGAATCACGTAACAACAGAATCTGCTCTTGTCATACGTGGACTGCTTAACTTATCTTTTTCATAAGAAAAAGTTTAGCACTTCAAATCATACGCAGCAGCCCCACAAAAATTTTGCTCACCAATGACTCACCCAAAATCACAACAGATCAAGAGTTGTTCCCTCAAAAACCAGAAGAACACAATAACGTGAAACCACCAGATTTCTTATCCAACAAAGGAGACAACATTTTTCAGCCCAAAGAAATCGCAACCTATAAAAACAATAAAACCCTTGTGCAATTTTCGTGACACATACAACCACACATTACCCAAAATCCACACATTGTCAAAACCAAAAGGAGAACCTCCTGCAGATATTTTTCAACCACCGTGTGTAGCTAGACTCCTTCCATAATAAGGAGACATCCCATATATGGATAATCTTTAAATATCAAGATACCACCAAAAATAGAATGTATGTTAAAGAAAAACTTCTGCAGTGATAAGGACATGTGGCAGTGCAATCTTCAAGGCATATAAAAATTCCTATGTCCAATTTAAAATGCCAAAACTAAATAAAGAATATATAAAATATAATCTAACAAAAAATATTTCTTTTTTCTTCTTTTTTTGAAATTTCTTATTACCTTCTATAGGTTGCAAAATCTTCTAGTTACATTGTCTTGTCTCATATTCGTTATAGTACCAGGTTTTTACTTTTTTCTCGATCACATAGTTGTTCTCGTTTTCTTGTGTCACTTTATGTCCACCTCCATCCATCTATTTATTAACTTAATGAATAGATGGATTGGTAGGGATGGGCATAGAGTGGTATACGGAAGAATTGATCCCATTTTGCCCTTACAAAAGTGTAGCAAAAAGATTCTTTCTTTTTTATTTTTCTAAAATATCAAAAATCTGCACTTAATATTTTCCAAATACTTCTCTAAAATTATGTAATAATAATAAACAAAATTATAAGTATTCGATAAATTATTTAATAAATTCATGTGACTCTTAAATATAATGTTTTAAAAATCAGATTAAAAAATTAAACGGGTAATATAAGAGATTATCCTTATTAAAAAAGATTATCCTTATTAAAAAAATTTAAATTTAATAAAAAATATTATTTTAATTTATAAAAATTAATTAATTTACATAAACTTAGGCGTAACCCTCGTTAAGTCAGGGCTACCTACAATTAAAGAATCACCTACAGAAGCCCCCATCACTTTCTTTCTATAACTATAAAGCCTAACTTCTCGAAAATAACGTTTGACTCGCATGTGATAAAATAAGCTAGCTTTCTTCCCATTCTTCTTTTTGGTACTAATGGGTTATATTAATAAATTGACTAATTTTTAATAACAAAAATTATAAAACTAAACTAATGTAAAAAGTTAAAAATCAAATTAAAAAATTGATTGATTTAAAGTTTCTACTGTTAAATTAGTCAAATCAGTTCAATTTTTAAAGCATTACTTAAATCTCTAATTAATAGATATGAATAAAGATGCAATTGGTTTGGGTTGACCGGACTTTGATCTGGACTTTGGCTCGGGTTGCCTAGGCCCTCTCCGATCAAAGACCCAAAAATTATGGTGAAAAATGATGTTATTTTCTTTTTTAATTAAATAAAAATAAAAAACAATTCAGGCCTAGCCTATTCAGGCTTAGACCTCAGTACTTGAGACACGATTACGTCTCAAGCCGAGTCGGGCTCTAACAAAAGATGTCAAGTTAGACTCGGGCTTGGGCGGAACAACTTCCAAATTAAATTGGAAGATTTGTATTGTGATTTTTTTGGTTAAATGTAAATATTTATAAAATATTATAATTTAATTCTGAACACAGTAAGATTATAATTATTTTTATCCTTTTTACACTAATGTAAAATGATTGGTGGCTAAGCGCATTTATTTCTTAATCATAGTGCCAACCAAACAAGATTTAACAATCATCACATAACGGGCTCTAATGATTTGATTTCAAATTGGAATTATTATTTCATTAACCAAATTCAAGTGGTCCCCACTTTTTAAAATGATAATATAAAAATAAAGTCAAATTTGACTTTTTAAAGAGGTGGTCCAAATTGAAGATTCTTAAACAAATTTTATTATTTAAAATCATGTATTTAAGTTCTTAAGTTGAATTATTTTAAAATTTTGAGAACTATCAATTGGACTGTGAGTAGTTTTCAAAAACAGATCGAAAGTTAAACCAGTAAAATAAGATATTTAAGATTTAAAATATTCAATTTCGGCTAAAGATTGAATAAAATTAAAGAATTTAAAATATGATTAAAAGATATTTTTCTTACTCAAAGTGTAATTAAAAATATATTGTTAAATAAAAATTAATTGACCTAATTTAATTTGTAAGAATTTATTAATAAATAAAATTAATCAATTAATTAATTAACTGATCGATTTTTAACAAAAAAAGAACCGAAAAGTTGAAAATCTAAAAGTTGGACGATTTAAGATTTTTACAATTGAACCAGTTAAGCAGGTTAGGTTTTTTAATCAGTGTAAAAATGTAGTATTATTTATTTAAATTAAGTTTATTGATTAATTATACATTATTAATTTTGTTAAGTAATTTACTTTAAATATATAATTTATATTATTTAATTTATTTGTAAATTATTAAAAAATGGTGAATGGGACTCTCCATTCTTAAAAAAAAACTAAATTTGTATTATTATTACTACCAATTCTATCAATATTTTAAAATTTTAATTAATATGAGCTAGACATCAATGATCACGTCCCCATGTCACACGTAGAGACAAGATCGCCACGTCAGCTCCTCGTAACTCGAAATTCTATTTTTCAAAATTTCACCCGTTCACAACGGTCCGAAATCCGAATACTATATACAAAGTGCAATCATAGCCGTCGGATCTTACAACAGTGTACGACAGTTAAGCATCTCGGTCCGAAACAGTAGCGCTTTCTCTCTCTGAAGTCTGAATTCTTACTAAGAATGCGATGCGAATCTAAGCAGACAAGAGACCTGACACATTTTTTTAAAAATATATATAGAATTAGAAAATGCATGGTTTTGATTTTTGAATGCGATTGCGATTGCGATTGTTTGTATGTCACTATATTAGTTTCTCTTCGTCCTGTAGCGTTAAAAATTCAAACTTGGGGTTGCATGTTTTGGTTCTTCTGCTTTCTTTTTCTGATATCGACCGTTTCTGCTTCCTCAGTAGGAAACCAAACTCAGCATCTGGGTATTTCGAGTTTGTTGAGATTGTTGCTTGCTTTAGTTTAAAGGATCAGAATTGCTGACAAAGTTTGGATCTTTAGGGGAGAGTTCTTAAAACTTGCTGAATTTTTTTAGTTGGCAAGCGAGAAACAGGTGGTTAGTGTGTGAGAGGTTTGAAGATCAAGCTATGCTCGGTTGCTTTCTGGAGGAAAAAGGACAAAATTCTTGTTCCTGAGGCTTAAAGGTTGGTGCTTGAAGACGTCTTTTCTTGCCTTTTGTGTTCCTTTACTGAACAAAAGGAAGCTGCTTTACTTTTTTTTTTTTTTTGCTCTCTTCTTTTTGTTTTCCTGTTTCTCATGGTGTTCCGTACTGTTATATCGTTCTTTCGGAAACTTGAAGAGATCATGACCGGGACACCGTCCGGTGGATGTGGACGGTGAAGGGTTTTGAGCTCCCCGGAAGGAAAGTGAAAGGAAATTGAGGTGTATATATTTGTTTGATTGATTCACATTTATGTCTTCATATATTTACTAAGTGGGGTTGGTCCAGCGATTCCATCTTGAAGAATTTAAGTGTACGCCATGAATTTACAATGTAGATAGAGACTCGTATCTTCTCTTCAAAGGAAAGTTTTGTCCCTTGATTTGCTTTCTTTATTTCGGAGGACAAAATTGGCAACACAGCTCTTGTCCCAAAGAAAAAATCCCAACTTGTCAATACTCCAGTAAATCTAAGACCATTCTCCACCTTCTACACCATGAAAAGTTGAATATGTAACTTAGTCAGCATCAAAAAGGGGTGGTTCTCGGGTGTTCACGAGTTCATCTGGTTGTAGCCTGCCGTTCTTGGTAGGAACACTTCAGCTATTACTAACTGCTAACGCTTTGGTCCATAAATATTTTTGCTTTTTGCTTTTTTTCTAATGTCCCATGCAACATCTGAGATGTTAAATTTGGTTGGCATTTAATGATAACTTGAAAAAGCCTTGAATATGATTCGTGGAGGCATACTTGTGTGCTTTTATTTAATTATTGTGGTCTTGCCCTCAGCTGGAAGGAACAAGCTCTGTGACATCATACATGGTTCTCGAAGCTCTTGATGTTAGCATAATTGTTTTGTTTGTCACTTTTAAGATCAGTTAGTGAATATCTATATTTTCTTTTTCTTCTAATAATTGAAACTGCTCCGCTGTGTTTGATTTTCTAAGTATTGATTTTCTTTCACATTTCTTGTGTCTATCCCATCCTTTTGAGCTAGGTTTGATTCCGTTTGAGATTCTGTTGCTGCAGTTCTATTGATCCACACCCATATAAGGCAATCATGGTGGAAGATAAAGGAAAAGAGTTGGTTATGGATATTCAATCAGTTGAAGACTGGTTGTCACATGCTCGAGAGCTCGTTCCGATGGCCCTTGACAAGGCCAGAGATGTGAAGGGGTTCCCTGGTAGATGGAAAATGATCATTTCCAAGTTGGAGCAGATCCCGTCGTGCCTGTCCGACTTATCAAGCCATCCTTGCTTCTCCAAGAATGCACTTTGCAAAGAGCAATTACAGGCTGTGTCAACGACTTTGAAAGAAGTGACTGATTTGGCAGATATATGTATGGAGGGGAAGTATGAAGGGAAGCTCAGGATGCAGAGTGATCTTGATTCATTGTCTGGGAAACTGGATTTGAATTTACGAGATTGCGGACTTCTGATTAAAAGTGGGGTACTTGGTGAGCTTACTATGCCTTTAGCTGTGGCTGGTTCATCAACTGAACCTGAAGCTGAGATTAACAACAATATAAGAGAATTGCTTGCACGGCTTCAGATCGGTCATTTGGAGGCCAAACACAGAGCTCTTGACAGTCTTTGTGAGATGATCAAAGAGGATGAGAAAACTGTTTTGACGGTACTGGGGCGGAGCAATATTGCTGCTTTAGTTCAGTTGCTTGCGGTAACCTCTCCTCGCATCCGGGACAAGGCAGTTACTGTCATCTGCTTGCTTGCAGAATCTGGGAGTTTTGAGAATTGGCTTGTTTCAGAGGGTGTTTTGCCACCTCTTATAAGGCTTCTTGAGTCAGGAAGTGCTGTGGGTAAAGAGAAGGCTATTATCTCACTTCAGAGATTATCAATGTCAGCTGAAATAGCCAGGGAAGTTGTTGGGCACGGCGGAATTCCGCCCCTGGTTGAGATGTGCCGAACTGGTGATTCAGTATTACAGGCAGCATCTGCTTGTACTTTAAAGAATATATCAGCTGTTCCTGAGGTTCGACAGAACCTAGCTGAGGAAGGAATTGTGAAGGTAATGATAACTCTCCTTGATTGTGGAATTCTACTGGGATCAAAAGAATATGCAGCAGAGTGTTTGCAGAATCTCACTGCAGGCAATGACAATCTAAAGAGGACTGTCATTTCAGAAGGTGGAATCCGAAGCCTGTTGGCTTATCTTGACGGTCCATTGCCTCAAGAATCTGCTGTTGGAGCACTAAGGAATCTGGTGACATCAGTTTCTACAGAAATGCTCGTAGCCCTTGGATTCCTCCCACGTTTAGTTCATGTTCTTAAGTCCGGATCTTCCGGTGCGCAACAAGCTGCTGCTGCTTCGATATGTCTGGTTTGCACCTCATCCGAGATGAAAACAATGGTGGGGGACGCTGGATGCATTCCTCTGCTCATCCAATTGCTTGAGGCCAAAGCTAACAGTGTTAGGGAGGTTGCTGCACAGGCAATATCCAGTTTGGTAACCCTTTCGCAGAATCGCAGAGAAGTTAAAAAGAACAACAAAAGCGTCCCGAATCTCGTGCAGTTGCTCGACCCTAGTCCTCAGAACACTGCAAAGAAATATGCAGTGTCATGCCTGGTATGTCTCTCCACGAGTAGGAAATCTAAGAAGCTGATGATTTCGTATGGAGCAATTGGGTATCTCAAGAAGCTGTCTGAGATGGACATTCCAGGTGCTAAGAAACTGCTTGAGCGATTAGAAAGAGGGAAGTTAAGAAGTATGTTCAGCAGAAAATAAACCAAACCCCAGAATTTTCAGTTCTGTACAATGTACTCTCTTGTTCTGAATGAAAAATATCATATTTATATGCTTTGATCAATCCAAGTTATCAGAAAACTTCAATGCCTTATCGTGTTCTATGTATCTGTCAAACTTTCATGGAGTTCAAGGCAACACCACACACCATTTTTCGTCATCATCAACGAATGAATCCACTTTTTGACTGCTAATACTGGGAACAGAACGTGCCAAATTGCCAATACCTGACGTCCCTATCCATGGATTAACAAGTGCGTTTGGTGTTACCTACCTTACCAGTTCCATCTCTGAAAATGAGAAATGGAGACTTGGAAAAGTGGGAATACCTAAGACAAGGATGGATGGATTAGGGAGAGCCCAATTCGTCACCAAAAACTCATCTTCTCAGGTGACATTAGTTAACCTAAGCTCCTTTATGGGGATGGATACTTTGGGTTGTGTTCAGACAGTTTAAAGTCTGATTCAATTAGGGTCAAAACTAAGGTTGGTAATGAATCGGACAGGTTCGGATACACTCAATTCCAAATTTGGTTTGAAATTTTATGATCAGATTCAGTCCTGATTTGAGTATCAGTTGGGATGAGCTTTTCGAGGCTAATAAGCACTTTTCTCCGCCACAATTTTTTTATATATAAAAAATAGGTATTTATCTGTAAAATAAAAAAAATACTTCTTTAATATATATGATTTTTTTAACAGCCAAAATACATCTTTTTAAGATGCTCAAATTTAAAACTTCTCAAAAAACGTTTTTCAGGTAGATTTTTCAAATCAATTAATGAGTCTATTTTTTAGTTCCTTTTGTCCTTATGTTTTACACATAATTCCCATAATACCTACAAACTCATCTTCACGTTTATCTTGCAAACTCTTC
>JANKOD010000009.1:19780923-19794797 GCA_026284645.1 Erythroxylum acuminatum | reverse complement strand
ACCAAAACCAAAAATAGAAATTTAAAATTCAAACAAACATATTTTTTTACTAAATTTGAAAAAAAAAGAAAAAAAGAAACAAACAACCCCTCAATAACTTCCTGTTTGATTTTAGTGTTAATTACAATTTTCTAATAGTTTTATTTAATATACTAATGGTTGATAATTTTTTATTTTTAATATAAATTAAGAATTAGTTGATAAAAATGCATAGTTTCTCTTCAAAAAATTACCTATCCGATGCATGAACGCATTAGATTTGTTGTAGTAACTCAAAAGTTGTTGACTTGTTCTTTGATAATAATGACTCATGCCTTTGTAACTTCATCTAACTATTCCCCTTATGCATTTTGTTTTGGTAGGTTATGTATTTGAATTATATTATATGCTTAATTCCAATACATTTGCTTTTAATTAGAGATGGTAAAATAAATCCGACCCGACCTGAACTAGCTAATCCGATTAAGAAAAAATGTCATTTTAATCGGATTGATAAGAGTTAAGTGATTTGAATATGTTCTTTTGTTATAGAGTTATACAATATTTGACTTTAGGTCTTTTAATATTTGATTTTGAGGGTTAATCTAAAAATTAGTCATACTAATATCCAATAAACCGAAGATTACCTAATCTCCAACGTATCCTAATCAATTGATAGAGGTAGGAAGCTTGTGTGTTACAATCACTGTACCCTTTTATAGGTAAAAAGATATTCTTCTATCTCCATCAAAGTAGAAAGAAGATTGTGTAATTATACAAGAATCATACACAATTTCAGGAAGCCCTATGTAACTTCCTATTTTATACCAATTTTGTTGATTATGGAAAGACTGTCCATATTTTAAAAATTAAACCGTTTCAGTCGGTTTAACAGTGAAAACTTTTAATCGATTAACTTTTTAATTTAGTTTTCAACTTTTCAATTTAATTTAGTTTAATAATCTTTACTGTTAAAGGTCGGCCAAATAATTAATTAATTAATCATTTTTTGAAAACTAATTAGTTTGTCAAAAATAAAATAAATTGATTAGTTTTTATTTAACAATTTTTTCTTCAATTAAAATTTATTTTTTTTATATGTAAGAATAGTCTTTTTTAATTATTTTTCAAATTCTTCAATTTTATTCAATCGTTAGCTATTTTATGACAATCTAATATCGGTTGAACCTCTTAAACCTTAAAACTCTTATCTTACAAGTTTAACATCCGGTCCAATATTCACATTAGATTGTTACTACAAATTTGTTTTATGATTATCTTGAATTGTTTTGCTTCTTGGTGGGAATATTTACATTAAATCCTCTGTGTTACTCTACATAAATGTATGGATGAGATTTAATAAAACATGATTGAAATAGAGTAACTGAAACAGAGGGTTCACATAAATGTATGGATGAGATTTAATGGAATATGATAGAAACACTATAACCGGAACATGGGATCTGATCTAGGGAATATTTTTAATAATGAACAAATCAAGCCATATATAAAAAATTTACACTAAAATGGAAAATCAAAATAGTAATTAGTAAGTAACAAGAGCTTAAAATAGGTAAAAGAGTAGACAATCCCAAACTACCGAATAGCTACACAAACAACTAACAAGGTCGTCTTAATTCAGACAAAACTGCGAAAGATCCTGACGCGTTTAACCACTTCACGTGAACAGCGCGTAGCCGCGTGTGATAAACTTAACCCCCATTGACCAACTCCCCTATAACACACTCAAAACTCAATGCCTTGAAAAGTTCACTCGTCACCCTCAAGTTTACTCCCCCAGTCCTCTCTTCCCTATAAACACTGAATCTTGTCTCTTTCTCGTATAATTTGGAGCTCTCTCGTCGATTTCAATGGCGGTTTCGCTCTCTAATATCTCCTCGAAGACCAAAAAAACCAGTCTTTACAAGGTCACACTCGTTACAATTCTCTGCGCAGTCTTTTACTTGGTAGGCTTTTATCAGAACTTTCGTGGCAATATTCCCACCGCCGCCTCCACCGCCAATATCATTTCCTGCCGGCAACAAATCCGCAACACAACCACCCTCGACTTCGCTGCACATCATTATGACCCAGACCCTCCATCCAGGGCGGCGCGTGCCATCAACCTACCACCATGCGACCCCAAGTTCATCGAGTATACCCCATGCGAGGACGTCCAAAGGTCCCTCAAATTCGACAGAGACAGGTTGATATACCGAGAGAGACACTGCCCTGGAACAAACGAGCTCCTGAAGTGTCGCATCCCGGCTCCGTTCGGCTACAAGACCCCGTTCCGGTGGCCGGAGAGCAGGGAATTCGCCTGGTTCGCCAACGTGCCGCATAAGGAGTTGACGGTCGAGAAAAAAAACCAGAATTGGGTCCGGTTCGAGGGTGATCGGTTCCGGTTTCCCGGAGGTGGCACCATGTTTCCTCGTGGAGCTGATGCGTACATTGACGATATCGGAAAACTGATCAATCTCAAAGACGGGTCTATAAGGACCGCCATCGATACTGGCTGTGGGGTACGTAGAGCTTTCTCTCCATGTTTGCTCCTAACTTTCCATTTTTAGAAGCTCCGGACCGTCCGGTTGAACCAGATGGTCATGTAACGCTTAAGATAGGGTGGTTTTAGGTTTCTATTTAATTAATATAAGATTTGGTTTATATTAAGAAATTAATTATGGCATTAATATATTTGATTTTCCGGTCCTACCCTTTTGTTGTTATAACTTAACAATAGAAACAAGATCAATCAAATAGGAGATTTGAACATTTTTAAACAACAACAATATCTAGTAAAGGTCTCCCCGAAGCGTAGAAGTTTAGTAATACGCAGTCTTACTCTTACTAAATAGAAATATTGCTCCCGATTTGAACATTTTTAAATTGTAATTATAAATTTGGTTAAAAGTAGGTTAAATTGGGTATTTTCTGATATTGAAAATTGCAATAATTGGGAAGAGCATTAAATTTTCAGGGCTAAATAGGAAATTTGGCAGTATTTTTCTGAGACCTCTGAACCCTTTATTTGGGGGTTAAGTAAACTGATCATGTGAGTAGGTTGCCTACTGTTAGAAAAAATTGAAAGCTACAAGTTATGGAACTTTTGACAAATAGGCAAAGTAATTATTAAATTATATTGTAGAACTCATAATTCACCTTTATTTTTATAGGACTATTGATTTTGAAATTACTTAATTATTTATTATTGTATTTAAATACCATTATTATGATTTTGTTTTTATGGTTATTATGATTAATATGTCTAAATTATATATTTAATAATAATAACAACCAATAATAATAAAAAATCATTAATATAATTAGGTTTATTAAAATAATATTTTAAAAATTTTAAATTTACAGTCAATTTTGTAATTAGAGTTAAAATTTAAGTTAATATGTCTTAATCACTTCTCTAATACCTTTCAAGTGTAGTCAAATACCTAATGACTAAGATTAGCTAAATCAACATTAAGATAATAGTTATAGTTGAAACCCACAACTTCTTATTAATAAGTGCTTTTTTAGCTAATTCCACTATCTAGGTTAACTTTCTTTTAATAATATAATTAATTATATTTCAAAGATAACAAATTAAACTGTACTTAATTCTAATTTTTTTTAATCACGTGCTAAAATTTAAAATTTAATAATTTACTTTTAAAAGTTAAATTAAATGAAATTAAAAATTTCTTTTCTTCAATTTTTAATCGTATTAGTATGAATAACTTTTTAATCTAATTTGTACGAATTTTGAATGATTAATCGTTAAATTACAAATTTTTATAAAATTGGTATTAAATTAAAATTTTTTAAAAAATTAGATATTTTTTAATCTGTTATTTCTAATAATATTATTAAAATTTTTGCATATTAAATAATAATTTCTTTTTTTTTAAAGGTGGCTAGTTGGGGTGCTTACCTTCTGTCGAGGAACGTTTTGGCGGTGTCGTTTGCTCCAAGAGACACTCATGAAGCTCAAGTACAGTTTGCTCTTGAACGTGGAGTTCCTGCACTCATTGGAGTTATTGCATCGATTAGGCTACCTTACCCTTCAAGATCCTTTGATATGGCTCATTGCTCTCGTTGTCTCATTCCTTGGGGCCAATATGGTAGGTCAAGTCCTTCCTTTTTTTCATAGTTTTTCTCATTGACAATGAGTCAGGTAGGTCTGGATTTCTTAAATCTCAAGCGTGAACATAAGAAATTTTTTTGAGTATAACTCAATTTGAACATTTTTTTGGTTAATAATGTGGAGGATTGTTCTTGCAGATGGACAATACTTGATTGAAGTTGATAGAATTCTACGTCCTGGAGGGTATTGGATACTGTCAGGGCCACCAATAAACTGGCAAAGCCACTGGAAAGGTTGGGATAGGTCAAAAGAAGATCTCAATTCAGAGCAAACTTCAATCGAAAACGTAGCCAAAAGCCTCTGTTGGAAGAAACTGATTCAGAAGGGTGACATTGCAATTTGGCAGAAACCTACCAACCACATTCACTGCAAAGTAGTCAGGAGAGTTTACAAGCGACCTGCTTTCTGCGACGGCTCACAGGACCCTGACACTGCATGGTATTTTCCAATTCACAACTTGAATGGTATCTTTCAATGTATACTGTTTCCATATTCTTTAAGATGATTCCAAAACCAATCTGATGATAAAGACAATGGCCTATATTCATCTTACTTTCTTCCTGATGAAGCCTGAATCTATTGGTTACCTGTCCCAACCACCAAATTTCTTATAAAGTTGGAACCTTTTTCCTATTCTTTATTCAGTTCCTGAGGCAAGTAGACTTTCCCATGTGCCAAACACTATTTCTAGGTACACCAAATTGGAGACTTGCTTAACACCACTACCTGAAGTATCAAACATAAAGGAAATAGCAGGTGGGAAGCTGGAGAAATGGCCTCGGAGATTGACTGCAATTCCTCCCAGAATAAGTAGTGGAAGTCTTGAAGGTGTTACAGCAGAAACTTTCCGGGAAAATACTGAGTTGTGGAAGAGAAGAGTAGCATATTACAAGACAATAGATTATCAGTTGGCAGAACATGGACGATACAGGAACTTGCTTGATATGAATGCGTATCTGGGAAGCTTTGCAGCTGCTCTCGTCAATGACCCCATGTGGGTTATGAATACTGTACCTGTTGACCTAAAGATCAATACTTTAGGAGCTATCTACGAACGTGGGTTGATTGGAACATATCAGAACTGGTAAGCTTAAACCTGAAGCCTCCCAAACTCAATTTTATTTAAAAAAATTTGAAATTGACTTAAAGATTAATCGACTTCGAATAATAGTTTTGTGCAAATCTCAAAGTCCAATCACGCACACAGACACACACTATTCCCACTAGTTTCTGATAGAGATTAACTTTGTAAAAAGCAGCAGGTAAACCACCATCCTGTAGGTTTCTACAGTATGTGGTACCAACATTTAAGAAATGTTTGTTTCTTAGAGGACACCATGATCCAACCTTATTCCTGATGCTACAGGATAAATATTTTCTTCGTCCCGGTCTGCCTGGTAAGGATTGATGATATTAAACTAATGGTTTTTTTCATGTTCAGGTGTGAAGCAATGTCAACTTACCCAAGAACTTATGACTTCATTCATGCTGATTCAATCTTCAGCCTTTATCAGGACAGGTAAGTCACGAATTTGTTTATTGTGTCATTGACTAGAACGAACATGCAGAGGCTCCTGTCAACTTTCCTGACAAGCTTTCTTGCAGATGCGAAATGGAAGATATTCTTCTGGAGATGGATAGGATCCTGAGACCAGAAGGAAGTGTAATTATCAGAGATGATGTGGATATGATCCTGAAGGTGAAGAATATTGTGGATTCCATGCAATGGGATGCTAGAATTGTGGATCATGAAAGGAGTCCTCATGAGAGGGAGAAGATTCTTCATGCAGTTAAGCAATATTGGACAGCACCAGAATCCTGACAAGAAGAAACTCAAAAGAAGATCTTCATAAACATAATGTTTTCTTTTCTCTGCTCTGTTCAATTTTTTCATCAAAAACCATTTTTAGTTTTTAACAATCATCATTTTTTATTGGATGCCAAGTGGTATACAATTTTTATGCCTCAATGAACACCTTTAGTTGTTTATGAGGATTCATTTAAGAAATTTTAATTTTTAAAATTTTATTTACATTTTTTTTCAAAATTTTTAATTTTCAATTAAAAAATAACAATGAGATATGTTTACATCGAACTCAAATCAATTAAACTCGATATAAATTAAATATTTAAAATAAATTATTAATATAAATTAAATTAAATTGATTTAATTTGAGTTTATCCTTAATTAAAAGTTAACCATAGTTATTACCTAAGTTTCAAGTCAATGTAAAATTAATAGATTAAATTAAGATTAATTAAATTTTATATCAAATTCAAATTTAAGAATCGCTTCGAGATTCGAATAGTTAAAAGTTAAAGTTATATAATTTTTTAAAGAAATTTCTCTAAAATGATGACATTTAAAAAATTAAAACTAATGTTTTAAGAATCGGTCCAAAAGTTAAACTAGTAAGATAAGAAGTTTAAAGTTTAAAATGTTCAATCAGTATTAGATTATCATAAAACTAGTTGAAGATTAAATGAAATTGAAAATTTTGAAATGTGGTCGGAAAAAATTGTAGTTTAATTAAAAAAGAAACTATTAAATAAAAAATAATTGATCTATTTTATTTTATAAAAATTAATTAGTTTACAAAAAACTAGTTTATTAATTAATTAATAAACTGGTTGATTTTTAATATCAATGATTATTAAATTAAATCAAACTGAAAAATAAAAAATCGAACTAAAAATTTAACCGATTCAAAATTTTTACTATTAAACCGGTTAAATTAATTTAATTTTTTTTATCTTATTCGAACCTAAACTCAAACCATATCACTCAAACCTAACCAGGGCATAAATGAGCACGGAGGGTCGTCCAACCTATTTACCTATCTCTGTGCTGTATTAAGATACTAACCCAGCTCGACCCATTACCAACACTAATTATAACAGCTCGGTTTGTCATCAAACAATAAAATTGCATCATTAGGCATTTCATACAATCTAAAGTTAAGAAGAACCCCACAATTCATGCAATCCTAGTCTAATTTTTTGACCACCAAGGCATTTCAAGAGTCTTCATAATACTAACTGCTTGATTTCAGGTTTTGAACAGAATGTAACTCCCATGTTGTCGCCTTGCAGAGAGGTAAAAATGGTGAGGGCTCATTTCACAGAGTATAATGATACTTGGAAAATCACATAATCCAACTAGAGACAAGGAAAATCATGGTAGATTGGTTTTGAATAGTCACATTCAATCTTACAACTCTTGTTTCTCCTTAGTCATTGCACCAGCTTCAATTACTTCGAACTAACCACAAGTGTGAAAAGCATTACCATACAGAGTTAAATCAACTCCAGAAACAAAAGTTCCTGCCTGTTGGTTAGTCCAAGTTCATTCAAACTGAATGAGCTGTCGTCAGTTCCGAAAGTACATCTAGGATATGGCCTCACCTGCTCAACAACAACACGAAACAACGAGATCCAGTGCATCACATTCGTGGTACACAGTGCACTAATTGAGAAGTATAATCACCATTCATCATAAGAGGATAGGTACTTAAGCATTGCGTTTGTAAACACCATACTTGGCAATCAGCAAAGTACAGAATTTTTAGGTAATCACTTACAACATTGTAAGTTCCAGGCCTGACAGTTCTCTGAAGATCAATGAAGTCAAAAAGAAGCTACAAAATAAAGCAACAAAGATCAGACAAGTCTAAAGCTAAAACAGGTAGCTTCAAAACATTTTTCAACCAATTACCTGAAGCTTGTCAGACTTTACAAAGCGTCGGCCACAGCGGCTGCCATCTGGGAAACGAACAAGCAGAGTTACTCCATTTTCATCCTGTAATGGTGGTTCCACAGGCAAGGAAGCTGCTTTTACAGCCAGTAATCTCTCAAAATCCTGTCATCAATAAGAGTTAAACAGATGGCTATATATTAATTATACCAATCTCCCATACATTTTCCACCACTTGTATGATGCATTAACCAATATTATTGAACAATAAGCTTATTACACTGACAAAATTCAAGAATTGTGGGGCGAGATAAAATCACATGAATACAGTTTTACAGTTTTAGTTATAAAATTTTACTGATTTAACACAGTGGACTTTGATTGATGACATGTATTAAAAATTCCACTTCCTAAATTCACTTATACGATTGGCTCATATACTTTCTATAGCAACTAATTAACTACCTCTTCTTCAAGCGTATTGTTTCTGGATTCTTGTTCTTTCAAGCAAGAAATTTCAGCTTTATTAGAGACATTTGTTTCCTTTTGTCTTTCAGCCGATAGCAATGCAAGATACTCATCATCCTGGAGGCAAAGTTTGAGAAGCTTTTTGTCAGAGAGAATACTACAACTGAATAGTGCAACTGAGGAGCAGGTGGTTAGAACCTGTTGCTGTTGTAGTGATTGCTGCGCAACAAGTGAAGGTGATGGTGAATAGGGTAAATCCTGTGAATTTCCTGCTGACTTCAATAGTCAAAATGGTGAAAATGAAAAGTTAAAAAGTTATGTTCCATAGAAAAGAATTTAACTGAAGTTTTCCTCAGCAATTTGAGATCTATTTAACATCTAAAAGAAGTGATATTCAAGCCATGCCTGAAATGGAATAAAGGGAAAGGCTTCAACACGAAATGACTAACAGTCTCAGAAAAAGAAAAGAGGGACTAAAGTGAAGTAAATACTTGTAATAAAAAGTAAACTAACAGGCCTGGAGTTTCCATCAAGTGGCAAATGCCAGCTACTCACAATTTCAACAAACAAAATGCCGTTGATTGTGATGACTGCCATTATTTACTGAGTGATATGCTAATGAATGTGCATCTTTTCAGCGCCAAAATAGTTCCTCGTAAATATGACAGCATTACAAACCTTCTGCTCAGCCTTATTGACTTTCTCAGCTCTTGCACTTGAACCACGAACTCTGATTTCCTTCTGGGCTTGATCACGCATTGCATCGTCTTGTTCCGCTGTCTGAATGCAGTTTTATGTTAAAGGAAGTCAAGGACCATCAATATGAGAATATACACTAAAACTCAAATGCAGAAACCTTTAAGGACAATGACAGTGCACGAGCAAGCTCCTCATCTTCCAAGTTCGATTGCCTTTGTGGAAGCCCGACACCAGATTCATCCTGCATCCATACCCTTGGTAAGGATTAAAGCTTGAGGAAGAAGTTGGTCAAGAGAGTATCATTATCTTCCCTGTACATTCAGAAAAACTACATTATTTATTCTTAAGACCCCTGTTATTACCTGCTTTGAAGCCTCGATAGCAAGTCGAAACATTTCGTCTTCTGCATCAGATAAATGTGCACGATAATCCCTAGAGACATGCTCACGAAATTCTGTACTTCCATCCCCAACAACAGGTCTAGGTGGTATATGCTGAAAGCTCCCATCATAACGATAGTTGAAACCTCCTGCATGCTGTACCGGTTCATTACTGCTAGTTAAACTAGAAGTTCCAATTAGGTTGTACAGATTTCTTCTATAATTCGGATCTAGTAGTAACGAAGGCCTGAAACTTCTAAGAGCAGAAAGAATCGGTGAAACCTCACGTTGTTGAGCTTCCATTTGATTTGTCGAACTAAACAACAAACAAAAACACAGAGAAATTTTTCTTACTGACTGACTCGTCAAAGAAATTGGTAATTTCTTTTTAAAGAATCGAATAAAGCATTTTACAAAGGCATGTCACGAGAACGTCTTTCTCCTTCACCAAAATGCGCGTTCAGAGCTTCATCAAGATTGCCCCCATGTTCCTTCTCAAACAAAAACAAAGGAAAAAAAAGAAGAAAATGAGAAACAACAAAACCATAGAAAGACGAACAACACTAATTACCAAACCCAGCCTACTTTCATATCAACAGCGCATGGAATTAAAACCTACCGAAGCTTACAACAATCAAACTCAAACCCTAAAAAGCAGCACAAGATTAGGAAAATGCAATGCACCTCCAGCTTCCGAAGCGCGACGGCCTGAGACTCGCCGGTCACTCCCATGAACGTCTCGATAGCTTCCCGAGTCGGTCTCGCCGCCATTGCAGAGTCAGGAAACAATTCCTTTTATCCTTTCTTTCTCGTTCGGTCGATCTGAGAAAGTATCAAACTTTCTTAAAAGCTATAAAATTTATAAACAGTTAATTTGCGCGCCTTTACTCAACTTACGTGGTTTACTGAGAACTCGCCACGTGTACTTCTGCAACTGTCTTTGTCCTTTTGCTAAACGACACGCCGAATATATGGGGCCCAATTAAACATATTGACAAATATATCCCTGTACTTCTTTAAATTTTCATCTTTAGTCCAAATATGGTGTACTGATGCTACACCACTCCTCCTCGGTGAATTGATCTCGTAATTCAGAAATCCCCAATTCAAAACCCTAACTCCCAAAATCTTCTGCGGTCAAGATGGAAGCAGACGACGAGGTTTACGCCAACGGCGATGACGAGTCTAGCCGGAAGCCTGTTATTAGTGGCGAGCAGCTCGATATCGAAGCATACGCCGGACTTTACGCGGGAAGAACGAAGATTACACGGCTACCTTTCATTGCCGACCACTGCGATAACCCTGTCACTGTTGCAAAACTACGATGTGCCGCTGGATTAGCTCATTTGGTGTCTAAAAAGTACAAGCTTGCTGCCCGCAAGGTTCGTGACCTTATTTGCTTTCATGTTTCAATTTGTTCATTAGGCCGTTCCACCGGTTTCATGTTTTCTTTCTTCAATTTTATGTGGATAGTGTTTCTTTGGAATTACACTGGCTTAGTAGAATATTTTATGAGAGATAGTGAAATAACTTGGTTGGACATTTGTTTGAGCTGAAGTCTGCTTAAATTACTTTAGAAATCAGCACTAGTATTTGTTCATTCAATTGAGCATCACCCTATCTGCTTTTCCTCCACTGTTGCTGGAAATAGATAATCTACACCAAGGGGAAGTAAGCATAACTTTATCTTTATCATATTTTTTTTCTCTTGGTGATATAACATGTTTGCATCTGTGCAGTTTCTTGAAGTGGTCCCGGAATTGGGAAATTCTTATAATGAGATTATTGCTCCTCAAGATGTTGCAATATATGGAGGACTTTGTGCACTTGCAAGTTTTGATCGCTCAGAGCTGAAGGTAATTTCATCATCAACTTCACCATCATGGTCGTAATCCTTTCATGCTAATCATATTTCTCAAAGGACTTCTCAATGTGCTCTTCTATTTTTGTTCTCAATTGTATTTACAGGCCAAAGTTATTGACAATCTCAACTTTCGTAATTTCTTGGAGTTGGTGCCTGAAGTGAGAGAACTTATTCATGACTTCTACTCAAGGTACCTTTTTATGATGTTTGATTGATCCCTTTTCTGTTGGTTATCGTTCTCTATATGTTGATCTTTGGAATATACCGTTTCAAGGTGGCAATAGGCATGATTTCCTATGGAGAAGTCAAATATAAAGCTAAAATTGGATAGATGGATCTAGATATATTGTTGCAACTTCGAATCTATGTATTGTTAGATAGTAGAAAATTTTCTTGCCTAAGTTTTTCTTGGAGGTGACCACAAGCAATTGATCAGTTATCAATATATTTCAAATATGAAATAAAATGCAAGGGTATTCTGATTTTACACTATTTATCAGGGTCATCTATACTGCAGATATTGTTGGTAAGTGAAGGAATTCTGTTTGGGTCATCTCTTTTGCACTTTTGTTTATGTTTTGTCAAAATTATTTTGTTTCCAACTATTGAAATGTGCCAATGATAAGATTTCTGGCATTTTTATCAACTTTTGGCTTATATATTCATATTTGAGCTTTCATTTCTCATGAAATTCTTTAAGAGCGGTGCAAGTTTTGTCAAAATTAAATCCCTTTTTCCAAATATATTGTCTCCGATGCAGCCGCTATGCTTCTTGCCTGGATTATCTGCAAATTCTCAAAGCCAACTTGTTACTTGACATCCATTTGCATGACCATGTTGAGATGCTGTATGATCAAATCCGCAATAAAGCTCTCATTCAGTATACACACCCATTTTTATGTGTTGATTTACGGATGATGGCTAATGCTTTCAAAACAAGTGTCTCTGGACTGGAGAAAGAACTTGAAGCCTTGATTACTGACAATCTAATACAGGTCAGTTTTTTCTGCCTACTTTTGTTTTCATTTTACTATATCTTGTGTGAAAGAACTTGCATGGAAGTTGGAAATCCAATCTTTTTCCTTTCTCCTTCTGTCATAGGAAAGATTCTTGAACAGAGTCTTGAGTGTACTTTGTGTGCACGCATGAATCATATTCCAGCCTTTTGCTGTATGGAATTATTTCTTACATTAACGTAGGGTTGCCAAGTACTATAGCTTTTAACAAATAATGATAACACTTGCAACGCATTTGTAGGCTCGGATTGATTCACACAACAAAATTCTATATGCACGGCATGCAGATCAAAGGAATGCAACTTTTCAACGGGTTCTACAAACTGGAAGTGAATTTGAGAGGGATGTGCGATCCATGCTTCTAAGGGCAAATCTTATCAAGCATGAATACATCATCAGAAATAAGAAACTTTGATTGTATGTTTCAGCTGAGTGGTTAAACATGGCCAACATTCTTTTCATCAAGGTTTCTTGAGTTCCTGTTTATGGATACTCCGGTGGTGGCAATGAAGCAGGAGTTCTTAAATCCTCAAACAAATTTAACAGTCTCTTAGTAAAACATTGGATGGTGAGGATTGTGGGATACATATGCAACAATGGTTAGTTGTGAAGTTTGTGTTTGTATATACTTGGAATTTGCATGACAAGTTGCTGTAACCCATTCTTTTGTCATTATTCCTTATGTAAACTCGTCTGTTAATTCAGAAACTTGATGGCATCTGAGAATGCAAAATCAATGAGGAATACTGTTGGCAATGAATCTGTGCTTTCTTTTTTCTTCAAATTTGAGTTTAAATGTAATCGAATATAATTTGATCTGCCGTTTTCAAGTTTTGAGTTGAGTTCAGATTTATTATTGTCAAAACATGAACGAACCCAAGTTCAAGTTAAGCATTTAAGTAACATTGCTTTGGTATATAGTTGGAAGTTGGTTTATTAGAATTAACCAAAGCATGAACTCTTATTTAACTCTCTTATTAACAATTAAGGTATTGTTCGGTTTTACTTTTATTTTTCTGTTGAAGTTTTTAGTTATTATTTTTGTTTTTAGTTTATGTATTTTTCATTTAAAAAAATTCTTTTGGTTGTTAATGTCAATATAGTTATAGAATTACATTGATAATAATTATATATGAGATAAAACTTAAAGATAATTATTTTAATTAAATAAGTTTATTTTAATTTCTTATATAATATTTATTAATAGATTATTTTGTTTTATTAAAATAAATAATTTATGAATTATACTTTATATTTATAAATTAATATTGATTTTAAATGTATTTTAATTATTAAATCAAATTTTATTTGAAATTTATATATTTTGAAGATATATTAAATTTAAATACGTTTATTAATAATTTATAATTTAATTTAATTACTAATCAAATAAAAGTATGAATAATTAATTTTAATTAATTAAATATATAATATTAAATTAAATTATTCATAATTCTTATTAAAATTTAATATGTTAAATAATTACATAATATATTTAGTTGATAATAAATCAGATTATGGAAAAAAAACAAAAACCACTTTTATGATTTTCTAATTTTTGAAAATTGAACCAAAAACAAAAAAAAAACCAAAAGGTTAAACAAACAAATCTTTTACTAAATTTGTAACCAAAAAC
>JANKOD010000009.1:19707234-19743586 GCA_026284645.1 Erythroxylum acuminatum | reverse complement strand
TATGCCTTTCTTTATTTATTCATAAAGTCTGCACACGACTTTGAATAAAACGCGCTAAAGGAGATTGCCTTTAGGGCACAATTTAACAGTACCGTCCTTGCATAAGTCGAGTTACCCAATGTACAAGTCAACTTATCGGTACTGGATATGTGTAAGTCGAGTTACACAAGTGTACAAGTCGACTTACACTTACAATGGATGTGGTTGGAAACAGTGGCAAATATAGTAATGAAAAGGAAACTTATTCAAAGAATTTACAAAGAGTATAAGGGAGTTCACAAGGTTAGTGTAGTGAATATGAAGATAGTGATGCTAAAGTTTAATCACCAATATGCAGTGATGATAGTGGGTGCGAGCCCTCTGACAGAATGAAGAAATATATTGTTTTTAATCCAAAGATAGACATAAAAGATTTTCAATTTAAAGTTGGCATGAAGTTTAAGGATGAGGTTCTGTTTATGAAGGCAATAAAAAACTATGCAATTTCAAATGGATATGATGTTTCAATAATGAGATATGATATGAGAATATAGGCTGCTTGTGATCCACATTGTCCTTTTAGGATTTATGCTAGTTGGATTGAAAATGAAAAAACCTTTTCAGTTAAAATATTAGAAAACAAACATACTTGGAAAAAAGGGAAAAGAAACAAGCAAGCTAGTAAGAAGTGGAATATAAAAGGATTCATACATAAGTTTCGGAGGAACTTGAATTGGCCAATTAGTAAGATGATAGGTAATCTTCAAAGGAAGTATACATTGCAAATGACTAAATTTCAATGTTATAGGGTGAAAAGGGAAGTTATTATGATGCTACAAGGATCTATAGAAGGACATTATGTGAAATTATGGTCTTATTGACAAGAATTATAATGGGCTGATAAAGAAGGCCAATTCATTATCTAAAATGAACTTAATGAAAAGTCTGGATAGTCAATGTTTGAGGGGTTTTACATGGGATTTAGTGCATTGAAGTATAATTTCCTCGGTAGTTGTAGAAAAATAATAGGGTTGGATGGATGTTTTTTTATGACTTTTCTTGAAGGTGCTTTGTTAACTGCAATTGGGCATAATGAAAACAATTAGATGTACCCTATATATTGAGATGCAGTTAATGGAGAGAATTACCAATCTTGGCATTGGTTTTTAAGTCTTCTTATTGAAGATCTAAACATAAGTGGGAATTCATAGCCTTTGTAACTGATTAACAAAAGGTGTGTTATTGTTCTATATATATGATTTAAGTTATTATACTTATTATACTGTTTAGTTGTATATATGTGTTGTATTATCATACTTACATTATATTATTTTGTGCATTCATTCTTTTAGTGGATACATCAAATGATCTCTTCCCAGAAGCTGAGCATAGAAAATGCGCATGACATGTCTATGCCAATTGGTCTATAAATTGCATAAAGGCCACACATATAAGAGCTTGTTTTGGCAAGTAATCAATTGCATAATGGAAGCGGAATTTGAGGAAATAATGGATTAATTGTAGAATGCTTCAAAAAAGGCTTATGATGACTTCAATGTAAGGAATCCTGAGACTTTTGTGAAAGCATTTATTAACACAACGCCGAAGTGTGAAATTGTTCAGAAAAATATACCAGAGACATTTAATGGATCCATATGTGATGCCCAATCAAAAAGCTTGATCAATAGGCCAGAGGGTATTCGAGTTTTTTTAATGAATAAAATTTATGAAAAAAGAGATATGATGATCAGATCCACCAATGATATATGTCCAAAGGTGAGAAAGACGATAGAGACTACAGGATAAGAAGCAAGGCATTATATGGCCAAGACAAAAGAAAGCTTTGAAGTTTGAAGTAATGAATTATGTAGATAAGTTTATTGTTGATTTACAAGCACGAACATGTCAATGTAGGGTTTGGAATTTAACAGGAAACTCACATAAGCATGCATTTGCTTGTATATCATACTAGAGAAACGATATTGATGGGTATATGAACCAATACGACAAATGTCGATGTTATTTGACGAGTTATCAATATGTCATAAACCCATTAGTGGTTCAAAATTTTAGCCAAAAGCTAAAAACTTGCAACCTATATTCCCTCTACTAATTAAGAAGATGCATGGAAGCTCAAAAAAGGCTAGAAGAAGGGACAAAGATGAAGAACCATGGAATCTAAATAAGTTAAGCAAAGTTGAAGCACGCATGAAATGTCAATATTGTTTTAAAGTTGGTCACAATAAAAGAGGACGCAAACAAAAGGACTAACCTTTGAGACAACCTAAAATTGCTAAGGTAATTATATACTTATTTATAATTATACACAAGCTAAATATTCTTACAATTCATATGTATATAATGTAGTAAAAATGAGTAAGACCATTGAAAAATCTAGCGTCTACATCCAACATTGACTGTGATGCAAGAAGAAGAGACAAACAATCAATATCTACAGATCCGACACCACAATGTCTATCTTAAGAAGGGAGAAGAGGGTGGTAAGTGAATATTCCCCCTTAATTTTTGATTTCCCTTAACCTTTTTACATATTCTAAATATTTATGTGTATAAAGGTCATCCAAGGATATGGAGTAACATTTAGAGAAGTTAGTGGAAACACTTATTCTATGGTTTATTACCAAATTATAATTTTTTGGCTAATTATTTGTTATTTATTCGTAATTATTAATAATATATAATTTTTATAATTTTTTATAAAGGGTGGTAGTCCATTTTAAGTATTCGAATCAACTTAAGTTTCTCAAAAAACAAATTTAAAAGAAAAGGAGATTCGAAGTAAGGTTAAAAAGATCAAGTCCAAGAAAATCTTAAGTTGATGATGATGACTCTGTAGCAAAATGAACCGTGTTCAAATATTGTGCTATGATTTAGATATAGATTTGAACTTTTTATTGTGAATTTGGATTTAGATTTGAACTTTGCAAATTGGTATACATGTTGGATTCATACATTTGTGTTTTGCAAGTTGATATATTGTATTGTGTTTTGCAAATTGGTATATTATGTTGGATTGGTTTATTTTTGTTTTGTAAATTGGCTTATTGTGTTGGAATGTTAACAAATTTGTAATTTGTGTTGTGTTTTACAAAATTGGTATATTATGTTGGATTGAGTAATTTTTGTTTTGTAAATTGATATATTATTATGTGTTTTGCAAATACCATTATTTTGTCTTTTGCAAATCGATATATTGTATTGCAATTTTAACAATTAAGGCATATGCCATAATGCATCTTCATAACTCATAAGGACTTATGACATAATTGTATGTCAACAAATATTTATAAATCCATTCAATGCTCTCAAAATACATAACTAAAACTTTCAATAACATGAATATAAACTAATTAAATATAAGCAAACAAAAGCTTTTCTCAAAGAATGATGCATCAAATGCCCACGATAAATAGTCACGTGGAACCTACAAAATGAAAATAAAAACTCATATCAAACTTATGTAAAATTTTGAAATGTTTATGAATTACTATATAAACTTACCTCTTGCGCATAACAATGAATCTTGCAGATAAAAGTCTTACCTCTTCATATAGAAGATGTCTAGAATTTTTTTTACAATAACAAAACCTTAACTCTTTTACCAATACCACATACCTACAAGACACTTACAATTTGAATGATCATTATTCAACTGTATAACATTAACGTCATATAAGTTATAATTGAAATAATCATAATGAACTAATAAAAATACAAGGGCAATATTCCCATTCGTATTATTACATTGATATCTATAACTTCATCTTGTTGTTAAGTTAGGACAATCAATATAGGGAACATGAAAAATTATTAGAATAATGATATCCATATTATATACTAAATATAATAACAAAAATTACCAATCTTATTTTACCGTTGAACATAATCCCTTCTCTTGGAAAAATTGAGAGTATTTCCTTTCACTTTTTATTAAATTGTCAAAAAAGAACAATAAATAAAATTCTTGAATCCACTAACAACACCTTCACACTTTTCTTACATCAAGTATATACTAGGTGCGATTTCAAAAAAAAAAGTATATCAAGTATATACTAGGTGCACATGCAACAAAAGCCAGGAACATTTTATTTGTAGCTTTTTTTTATAATACACATGATGTAGTTAAATATTCATCATCATACCTCGAAGTCCCACAATGAAGCAGGGTCTGGGGGGCCTGATAGTACGCAGTGTTACTCCTACATTGTAGAGAGGTTGTTTCCAGTAGACCCAAATGCAGATGTTACACGATAATAGTGATGCAGGTTAAAAACGTAAATACGTAAAAACAGACAAAATAATAATAATAATAATCATAATAATAATAATAATAGTAGTAGTAGTAGTAGTAATATAAAATGAATATAATAATCAGTAAAGAAAATACTAAAATTAAAAATTAATAATAATAATAATGATAATAATGATGATGATGATGATGATGATGATGATAATAATAATAATAATAATAATAATAATAATGATGATGATAATAATAATAATAATAATAATAATAATAATAATAATGATGATGATGATGATGATAATAATAATAATAATAATAGTAACACAAAGTGTGATAATAAAGAAACGTCAAAAAAATGTCAAGGGACTTATAAGCAGAGTTCTTACCAGACCTTGTTAGGACAGCAGAGTGCTTACCAAACCTTTACAATGAAGTCATGGACAGTTTTATCGGTAGTAGTTCTTTCTAACCCAGAAACCAAATCCTCGTATCTTCCTCTTATTCTCTGTGCTAGATGATTACCGAGTAAAAAGTACACGGAAGATGCTTAGCGTATCCAATGAACCACCGAAACACCAAGATCTAACTTACAATAGTTGCATATTGCATATGACATAAAGTATTTAGAAAAATCACGCCCTCTAACCACTCGATAAATCATCTATTATCACAATATGGTTAAACTTGGTTTCAATAAAGTACTAAGCATATTCGAAGAATCAATGATTGTTTTAGTAACCTGATTTATTAACTTCTTATAGCTTGGTAGGCTTTTAGCTTGCAATTCAACTTTTGTTACTTGCTCTATTTTTAACCTTTTACATTTATATGTACACATTTAATCATGGGATAAATGAATGAACAATCAATATATGCATATAAAATATTAGTTGAGTACTAACTACACTAAGAAATAATTCCCAATTCATATATATATCTTGTTCCTGAAACTCCTTCTCACCCTGCTACATCAAATGCACTATAAATATGATTGAAAATAAACAAACAAAATTAATAGACCAGTATTAGTAATCAAATATACATGTTCATGCATACAGCATGTCACATTGCAAAGTTCCTATGAGCAATGAACTGTTAGACTATTTTATGTCCCATGTAATTTATAGATTGAGTCCCATGAAAAGCACCCAAGATAATGGTTATTGGGTTTTAAATTATTGGGTCTCAAATGGGTCACGGACCCTTTTCCTCTCTCTTCTACTTACCAAAGGACATGTCCATTGGAGATGCTATATAAGTTGAAACAACTTATTGCGTCATAACGATTCTGAAACTTTTCTGAACCATTGAGGAAAACACTAAAGGAAGAAGACGAGAGGAAATAAACTCTTTCAAAGCAATCAACATTTAACGAAACAACAAGCATGGATACAGGTACACAAAATCATTCAATCCGATAAATGATTTACAATAGATACAATTTTATTATTACAAAATATAATCTAAAAAAAACTTCTTTTAAAACGTTGGTCGAATTATTTCATTATTAAAGTTATATAAACTTTATTATTTGTTAACAATTAGTCATGTTAAAATAACTCGATAAAACTTATTAAAAGGTTATATTTTAAATCGTATGACTACTTTTTAAAATAAGTGAAATTATTGTGGAAGAATTAAAAATGGGAAAATGAGAAAAAAGCAAAAGGAAAATATTAACACTATTTGCAAATTGCAGTTGAGCTTAGCCGGCTAGTGCTTGATCAAGACAGGTGGACATAGCCGAGAGATCGAAATTAAGGCAATCGGGGCACTTTATTAGTTAAATAATTCAGCTTAATAAAAACGCTACGCGGTAGTACATGGTCTGGTCGTGTTCCTACGAATATTGCTCTTTGCTTTAGCCATGTTTGGTTTGAGAGGTGTTAGGATTTAGCGAGTAAAGTAACATTCAGGCGAGAGTGCGTGGCGGTGGCTGTTAGGAGATCGAGAGTTGCTCTCCTCTTTTTGATACAAACAAAAGAGTGAACTATATCTTCCTTCACATATTTCCTTCGATATTTTTCGGCAAACACAAAGCCAAAGCCTTGCTTGCTCTTCATACTCTGCACGATTCAGATCCATATTATACTATATCTCAAGTTATCTCCTTTTCAGGTACTAACTCCTCAAAATCGTTTACGAGAGAAACCCTAACAATCCCTCCTCTTTCCTTTTCGATTATTCTGATTTTCCATTTAAAATGGTGCTTCACCTTCTGGGTTTACTCTTCAGAGTTTTTGTTTGTGACTACTTGTTTTTAGTTTCATTGTCTTCCTAATCCCTTTCGCTCTTTTACGTTTGGATTTTATAATATGTTATGTATCATAAAGTTGTCAATAATCTGCATCATAGAGTTAATTTCCTTTTCATTTCTGTTTTTCGTGTCTAATAAATTTTTATCTTCACTGCGTTTTGGTTTCAGGATCAACTGCTTTTGGGCCTTCATGATTGTAAATTGCCAAAGTTTATTGTAAATTAATACCTTTTGCGTTTCCTTGACAAAGCCAAACTCAGGTAGGAGAGAGGAATTTGCTTGAGGCAAGAAGAAAGTTTATTGAATACATCAGAAAACTAAGAGACTGATGAGTTCATTATATAGGCGAGAGAAAAGAGATCGGACAAAACAGATGATCGTCTCAAAGAAAAAGTAAGGGAATCTACCCTAAGTAAAAGCAAAGGTAAAGTAAAAAGAAAAGAAAAGAGATTCCTGACATGATTCTTCCTTAATTATAGCTCCCCAATTATAGCTTCTTCGGATTCTACGTCATCGTCAAAAGCAAAGAAAAAAAAAAGAGATTTCTGACGACGTAGAATCCGAAGAAGTTATAATTGAGGAAGAATCATGTCAGGAATCTCTTTTCTTTTCTTTTTACTTTTATTTTTACTTCGGGTAGATTCTCTTACTTTTTCTTTGAGACGGTCATCAGTTTTGTCCGATCTCTTTTCTCTCGCCTATATAATTTACTCATTAGTCTCTTACTTTTCTTATGTATTCAATAAACTTTCTTCTTACCTTAAGCAAATTCCTCTCTCCTGCCTGAGTTTGGCTTTGTCAAGGAATCGCAAAAGGTATGAATTTACGTTCTGGGTTTACTCTTTAGAGTTTTTGTTTGTGACTACTTGTTTTTAGTCTCATTATCTTCCTAATCCCTTTCGCTCTTTTACGTTTGGATTTTATAATATGTTATGTATCATAAAGTTGCCAATAATCTGCATCAGAGTTAATTTCCTTTTCATTTCTGTTTTTCGTGTCCAATAAATTTTTATCTTCTCTGTGTTTTGGTTTCAGGATCAACCGCTTTTGGGCATCGTGATTGTAAATTACCAAAGTTTTTTTTGAATTATCGGCTTTATGCTCTGTATTTTTGCCATGTTTGTACAAGTATTTAGAAAGCTGTGAAGCTGCTTTTCTTATTTTCTTACTTTCATTTATTGATCAACTTTCAAGCATTGTAATCATTACTGCTTTGCTCCGCAACTGTATGGTACATGCTATTTAATTTCTATTGACTTTGAAATTAACTTTTTGTTTCTGTATGGTTTGTTTATGCACTATGCTTTATGTCTTCTAGATTACTCCAATGGCTAAAAATGAAATGATATTAATTATTTGGTCTAATTTGACTAATTAGTATATGGATTGCTTTTAGTGCTAGTGGTCAGTACAAAGTGATTCTGTACTAGACCTTAGGCAAAATACAATCACAGATATTGAGAAGGTTTATCCTTTGACTAGATGAATACTTTCATGCATGCATTTTCTTATTGTAATACTGCCTGACATTTTCTTTTTATAAGAGATGTTGAGGCACTTTGGGAAATCAAGAAGATCAGGTCTGAATCAATAAAGCATCAGAGTCTTTTGAGTGCATTTTCATGTGCTAAGGTTAGTCAACTCAAATATCGTCCTATTTTTTGCTTTAATCTGTTAAGAACGTTAGTTCGATTTATGATATTTTTGCAATAACTTGGTGAAGTTCATCTGTTTTGTTATAATTTTAGAATGGATTGTTGTGTGTATAGATAGAAAGTAAGATTTTTTGAAGTTTAATTCTTGGTGTTGTTTTGCAGGCCTTAATATTAGAAGGAAAGCATAGGGATGCTGCAACTATCGTTCATGTTCTTTATCAGGTGTGTATCTTGTGCATGCTTATTTTGGGGTCCGTATAATTCCCTTTTGCGGGGACTTCCTTATTACCCTATAACTTCAATGATTTCCTCCTTTATGTTCATGATAGCTTGGCACTGGAGGATAGAATAGCATAACTATGA
This sequence comes from Erythroxylum acuminatum, assembly GCA_026284645.1. Classification (NCBI taxonomy): domain Eukaryota; kingdom Viridiplantae; phylum Streptophyta; class Magnoliopsida; order Malpighiales; family Erythroxylaceae; genus Erythroxylum; species Erythroxylum acuminatum. The sequence continues at coordinate 19,735,065 of JANKOD010000009.1, read as the reverse complement.
TGGGTATTTTTATCCATGGCATTAGAAAGAGCAGAGTTCAGCATGTAGCTCAAGTTGTTTTGTAGTGGACAAGCATGGAAAATTCTCCTGTGTAATTTTGGATTTCTAAGATCATTTTTGTTCTGATGAGGAAGAATCGTTTTTTTCTGGTTTTGTTTTGGAATCTCCGATCTGGGTGTGTTCTGATGTTTAGGATAAGCGAACTTGAAGTACCTTTTTAGTTGATTGTAGTGAGTTTGACAATTTTCATTTCAAGACTCTGTCAGGGTAAAATCTTTGAATCTCCTTTTGTTTTGCATCAGGTTTCTGAGAAGATACTTGAGGGTAAGGACTTGGAGTTCTGTAATGGGATGGTGACCTATCCCAGCTCTTACAGAATGTCAGGGACAAGCTGAATAAAGTTGCTGAGGTACCTGGTCTTACTATTCTGAATTATCTACTTCAGTTCAATCTGTGTTCATAACTTGTCAACTGATAGATGAATATTTTTGGTGGCATTCAAAGCTAGACTAGAGAGGAGTAGAATCATTGTCTGGAAAAAATTGAAAAATCATTCAAGTATTCGGGGGGATATCGTCGTCGTCATCATCATCATCATTACACCCCGTCCGAAGTCTTACAATTAATACTTTCGTAATATATTTAATTGCTTGAATCTTGTATATTAGTGTAAGATCCTGATTTAAAAATCCTTTCTTCTTCTTCTTTTCTTGTAACTCTCACGATCAATGAAATTATAATATAATCTCCTTATCAATTAACATGTATGCAATTATATAGTTAATAATAATATATAGATAATAATAACTATATAATTAATTTTACTTCTTCATTTAATTCTACTAATTCATTTTTAATATTCTAGCTTACTCATTTTTAATAATTCTATCACATTAACAAATTTTGACCTTGTTAATTCCTTTCTTATTATACATTTCAAATTTTAAATATTTATAATTTTATCACAAAATTTTAAATTATACAATATTTATTTATACATTAAATAATATAACATGTTACACTAACTTTTTCATTATTTTAATTAACTAAAATATTACAAAATTAATAAGCCACACCCCGTGAGTGATGATATAGTTTTTTTACTTAGATATTATAATATTTATATTTACTTTGTATACTTTATCCATCTGTAACAAATACATTACACTATACATTTCCTAAATTTTTTCTATTTTTTCATTTCAAACTTTTACTAACTAATTTTACTAATCCATTTTTAATATTCTAACTTATATATTTTTAATAATTCTATCATAGTTCCTTTCTTATTATACATTTCAAAATTTTCTTTTAATCACAGGTGCAACTTAATAAGTCACACATGTGACTGTTGATATATGTTTTTTTTACTTTTTAATTACATATTATAATATTTGTATTTAGTTTGTATTTTTTATCCATTTATAACAAATACATTACACTATATATTTCCTAATTTTTTTTATTTTTCATTCCAAATTTTTGCTAACTAATTTTACTAATTCATTTTTAATATTCTAAATTACATATTTTAAATAATTCAATCATAATTCTTTTCTTAGTATACATTTCAAAATTTATAATTTTATAACAAAATTTTAAATGTTATATGTTTTTTACTTACATATTATAATATTTGTATTTACTTTGCATATTTATATCCATTATAAACAAATACATTACACTATATATTTCCTTAATTTTTTAGCTTTTTCATTTCAAATTTTTAGTAACTAATTTTACTTATTGATATCTAATATTCTAACTTATATATTTTTAATATAACAAATTTTAACCTTGTTAACAAAGTATATATTTCAAAATTTAAATTTTATAGTTTTAAATTACGCATTATTCATTTATACATTAAATAATATAACATTTTTAGACATACTCTTACAATTAAATTAAACATAAATAATCATATAATTAAATTAATTATGCATTATCTACTAGTTGTTTTAGCTATATTTCGTTTGAGATGTGTTAGGGTTTAGTGAGTAAAGTTTCCCGCTAAACACACACGCAGAGAAGGGCATAATTTTAACTGTGACCGATCCCCGAACCAGATTAGTCGACCCAGTGGATTATCTGCTAGTTGTTTTAGCTATGTTTCGTTTGAGATTTGTTAAGGTTTAGTGAGTAAAGTTTCCCACTAAACACACACGCAGAGAGGGACATAACCTTAATTGTGACCGATCCCCGAACCGAATTAGTCGGCCCAGTGGGTTCGGATACCGGGGGTTTACCAAAAAAAAAAAACTCTCATTCCAAGCCAAAAAATATAATAAGCCCTTGTCATTGGGTAAACTTGCGGGTCTAATCCTTTGGAAGAAGCTGCAAAACAAATTGAAACAGTAGATAGTCTGAACGTCTAAGATTCGAAAACATTTGTAAACTATCGGATCTGGTATTATCGTGAGAACCAAAAAATGCGAGAAATGCAAGGAAAGAAAGAAGACTCTAGAGAAAACGAGAAACGAGACGATTAAAGAGTAAAGTATAAAGAGGACAAAATCGACATTCAAATAAAAACTATCAGCTGATTACGTTAAAACGCTCTTATAGAGGAGCTTCTTCAAAATTCAACTCAACCAGCTCATAACCAAATAACCCAAGCACCTTTTTTATAAAGTCAACTAATTAATTTGGGTAAATCAGCTATTTTTTAGCTGATTAGCTAACAACCAAACGAGGCCAAAATTTTGGGCATACCTCTTGGCGTGACGTTCAGATTCCATGTTTAAAAAGTTATTGCTTGTGTTTATAAATTCTTATGAAATATTTAGGTGTATTTCTTCAGCTCAAAATTTTTAATTTTTATCAATATATGAATTTAAAATATTCAACTTAGTAAAAAAATTTCACATTTATGACCTCTAAGCTCTAAGTGATAATTTAAAATAAAGTCTTTAATTTTTTTTATATTTTTAGCTTATTAAATATTTGAATATTTTAGTGATAATTCGTTGCAACACTTGTGGATCAACCCTTTTTTATTATTATAAATTCCTAAATTTATTGCATTATACAAAAGTATCATTTGTTTGTATATTATTATTTAGGTGTCACAAAATTTATTCTTTTTATTTTATTTATATTTATTTAAACTAACATGATATAAATTTACTTAAACTTTTAATAAAATATAATAAACATTATTTGACAATTAAATAATACTGTAAATATTTGATATGATATACTACATTATTTACCACCATTATGTTAATTTCCCACAAAAGAAAATTTTTATTACTTAATGTCACAGGAAATGTTGAATAGTTTAGCTATTTTATGTATAGAGAAAGATATGTTAGACAATAATGATCTTGATAATATTATTAATGATTTTGTATCTAGAAATGCACAGAGAAATTATTTTTTCATAAATCATAATCATCTATATATTTGCTAGTACAATTCCCTTAGTATTTTGCAGTCTTATATTGTTGTTCGATTGCTGCTATTATTATTTTGTTGGTACTGCTATTATTTTTAGTGATTTTATCGTTATTGACATTTGCAAGATATTATTAGCTGATGTTATGATTATTTAATATTTTGTTGAGCATTTGAATTTATAAATTAAGTCACTTATGTATGGATGTTAAATTTTAATATTAAAAATACAATTTTAAAGTTTACATATTTGTATATTATTAATTTATTGGAACCTTTTTTTTACTTCATTTAGTGTTTATAAAACGTTAGAAACAACCCTAGCTCAAACCTATTGAGCCCAAGCCTTAACCTGACTACCCCAATTGCCTACTTTTTATTAAAAAATAAAAAAGATTACCAAAAGATGTCATCTTCTTTGTAGTTGTCGTCCTCAAGTCGGGCTGAGCATGGACAATCTGAACCTAAGACCCAATCAACTCGGTTCCGACAGATTTATCTGAGGCGGACCGGGCGACCTAAATGCCTTGTCTATACATTTCTCATTCAAAGTCTCTATTATTATTATTTTGAAGCTTCAAAATCTCTATTATTAACATTTCGTATGAAGTCAAAGTCTTTGGTTAGAATTATGTTAGGATTTATTGCTGTAAATTGTCGTAATGAAATTCTTTTGCATTTATGATCCGTATACTATTTACAAAGTCGGCTGGAAAAGAATGGGTCAAAGAGTTAAGACAACTTCGAGGTTAAAAAGCAGCCGCCATAGCTTAAGCACGAGAAGCACACCACACAGGAATCCCCATCACGACTCCGCCGTCGTACCCGTTCTTCTCACCGACGGCCAATCCCACAACGGGCTTCGACGGCGATGAACATGGTCGCAATTTATTAAGATGACGACCCTCGTCCGAGACCTTTATCGAAACATTAATAACACCAGTCTTGTCACACTTCTCATTCTTCAGTCGGTAACTCAAGAGGTGTGCATAATTCTCCGCCGTATTATGACTCCCGAAGAAATCAGAAACGGGAACGTTCACACTACCTATGACTCTGTTCGCAGAGCCAACCTTGGAAAGCACTTGGAGGGTTATGAACCGAGCCTCCATTGGCATGTCCATCACTAGCTTCTGGTTCCACGAAGGAGAGCATCCTCCTTCCGATGCAGCACTTGTGGATTTGAAGTTTGAAGGGTCGACCTTGACAACGACGAAGCTGTTCTTTTTCACAGGTTTTTTGTTAACACACAAGTTTTCTGCAGACAGGATGGTGATTTCTAGAGTGAGAAACGCCATGTCCAGATATATAAGATCGATAATGCGAAAGCTTAAATGGGTAACTGAGTTTCTAGTGGTTTGAAGGATTAGAATCGTGAAGAGGTGAGAGGTCTTTCATAGGTATATATAGGTATGGAAGCTGTCCGTTGCGAGGAAGTTGATGGGAAAGGTAGAGGAAACAGACATCGTGGTCAATTGGGAGAGCGAGTCAAACGTGTTGACTACTTTCACTCGACTAAAGTTCCCTTACGTTATTAATGAAGAAGCTGAGTCGACGCTTCTGCTCCACGTAGTTTCCTGACGAGCTCCGTTCTAATTTCATTTATAAAAATTTATTTATTTAATGAATAAAGCCAATAAAAAATTAGTTGGCTGAAATAAATAATTTATAGTAATTAATCGATTCGGCTGATTTAACGGTAAAAATTTTATACTACATAATATTTTGACTCGGTTTTAATTTTTCAGTTTGATTTATTTGAATAATTATTGTTGTTAAAAAATAATCAATTTATAAATAAATTGGTCAAGTTGTATTAATTAATAAATTATTATAAACTAAAATAAATAAATTAATTTTTATTTAATAGTATCTTTTTAAAATTAAACTTTAAAATTTTCAAAAATAAGAACAATTTCTTTTGATTATGTTTTAAATTATTTAATTTTATTTAATTTTTAACTAACTTTTTATATTATTTCACTATTCGATCTTCGATATTCTTTAAACAGCAACGTTGAGTAAAAATTTTTATATACTCTTTGAATATGTAAAACAAAAATTTGGAAGAATGCAAATGACTGAAAGGAAAATTAATTTAATAATAATAAAAAATCAATTATTAATATTCAAATAAATTAAAAAATCAAACTCAAAATCTTTAATGTAAATTACACAATAATTAATATCAAATTTTTAATCTTTTCATCCTTAACTAAAGGTCAGAGATTTGATTATTAGTTTTGGGTATGGAGCAGTCTTAAATTCTTGGGCCAGTTGTCCCACCTTATAAGGTGCCTATAAATCAGCGAGGGGATTAACTACTGGATCTGTCGGTGGATACCCTGGTCTAAGATAAAAAAAAAAAATCAATTTTTTGAATTAATTGCCTAATTGGGACCATCTACGACGTCGTCTTCGGGAAGCCAAAAGGCACACTTAGCTCACCACCAACGCGCGTTAGTACAGAGCTTGGAAATGGCTACCACTTCGTGCCATCTCTCATGGCAACCTCACCTTATCTTCAACTCTCCTCGATTCCGGTCCAGTTCGCCCAAAGTCATCCGGTTCAAATGTTCGGCTAGCCAGACTGGGTTCTTTACCCGGTTGGGTCGGTTGCTAAAGGAGAAGGCAAAGAGTGATGTGGACAAGATCTTCTCCGGGTTCTCCAAGACCAGAAGCAACCTCGCCGTTATCGATGAATTGCTTTTATACTGGAATCTCTCCGATACCGACAAAGTCCTTGACGAACTCGAAGAGGTTTCATTTCAGTTACCCACTTTCTAAAACGACAAGTTATTATTGCTGTTAAAGGAAGTTCTGCTCTTTTGTTTTTGAGTAGGCTCTGTTGGTGTCTGATTTTGGGCCGAGAATTACTATAAAGATAGTGGAGAGCTTGCGGGAGGATATATTAGCAGGGAAGATGAAATCAGGAAGCGACATTAAGGTTGGGAACATGTGCAAACATTCTTAAACTAATTGTAATTTTTGTTTTTTAAGTTTGGAAATTAATCATTACATTGTGAATTTTGAATTGGGTTATTGTAGGCTGCTCTGAAGAAGAGTGTCTTGGATTTGTTAAGCAAGATAGGGAACAAGACTGAACTTCAATTGGGTTACAGGTTCTGGGTATTCTCTGAAAATGAGAAAAGTTCCGATTGTAAAGTTGTTATTTAGTGTAGAGTTGATTTTAGTTTGCAGTTGTTTATGTGACATGAAATACTTTCAGGAAACCGGCTGTTGTTATGATTGTTGGCGTTAATGGAGGTGGCAAGACTACTTCTCTTGGTATGTTAGGAACTTAATTGCAAGGGAAAACTCGAAAATTTGAATCACCAAGAAAGGATGTCAATAGAATATGACACCTATATATACAATTTACGCAGTTTGTTATATTCAATGCCTGTTGAATTGGTTTCAACATCTAATGCACTTATGGAAGTACCCAGGGGTCGGTGCAGTTGTGCACGTCTCAAGTGGTTTGGTGTATATGTTGGGTTAACAGACTTAACTAGAAACATAGGCAAGTTTTATTTGCCTTCTTTAGGTATTATAGGTACTAACTTAGAAACTCAATGGGCGTCATTTGATTAGAGAATTTTGTTCTTGACTTTTCTTAAGAAACAATATTATTTGCAACCCTCTATACTGGTAAAGTCGCTTATTTGTCAAATATGTTGCAGGAAAGCTAGCATATCGATTGAAGAATGAAGGGGCAAAGGTGAGATTTGAGCTTTTGCAGCAACTTAGTTGATTCCCTAGGGGGCGTGCATCACAAGTCTAAAGATTGATGCCACATAACAGCATATGCTATTACAATTGGAATTTGTTTGAACGTGACCTTGACCTCTTGCATGCAGTTTTTTCTCAAAAAGGAAGATCATTTATGCACAAGAATTTCTTCATTTCCTAAGAGCTTTGATATTGTTACAGATATTGATGGCGGCAGGTGATACCTTTAGGGCAGCTGCAAGTGATCAATTGGAGATATGGGCTGAAAGGACTGGATGTGAGATTGTTGTTGCTGAAAGAGAAAAGGCCAAAGCATCATCAGGTAGAGAATATTGTCTGGGGATTCTTTTTTGTGCCCTAGCCTTTTGAATTGAAAGAAAAATATTCACAAGGTGGTGGATCAATGAGCATACGATCTGAAGGTGCTTTCTGAACAGTTCTTTCACAGGCCGTGAAAAGAGGAAAAGATCAAGGCTTTGACATTGTCTTATGCGACACTTCTGGACGTGAGTATTTGAAGCGCTCATGATTTGCTGTTATAGAATACATTTCCTCCAACTGCTTTATTAATTTTAGTTTTAAGGAAATTCTTGTTTTACAGGTCTTCACACTAATTACAGCCTTATGGAAGAGTTAATAGCATGTAAGAAAGCCGTTGGAAAAGCTGTTCCGGGTGCACCTAATGTAAACTCAACTATCCATACTTTTAACAACTTAGTAGTTTGTACAGGCTCTAAGAACATTAAACTTTTGCTGTTTATGCTATCGTATTTCTGTATCTAAATACACCTTTCACCCTTTTGCCAATGGAAAAACCTTTTTGTTTGTGACTATTGAGATACTCCCATTTCTTTTTTTTGAAATATCTTATTTGAATAACGTAGATTAGTTATGATAGAGATTTGTGTGACCATTTTATAAGATTTGCAGGAGATCCTACTAGTGTTGGATGGGACCACCGGTTTAAATATGCTTCCTCAAGCAAGAGAGTTCAATGAAGTAATCTCCCTATTCTTTTTGTTGCTTTATTATGTGTTGTGTTTCTGAAAAGTAATACAACTCTAATTATCCTGGGGTGTCCAAAATTAAGAAAGCTCATCAGATATCAATTCAAAGGTTATGCGATAGATTGGTATTTGACATTGTGATTATTTCTTGTTGTGTGGTCATGGTTTCCTTATCTCCTACTTTTACAAGAAGTTGCTTGCCCATTTTCGAGTAATGGTAAAAATTCATTCACCAATCAATTGACGTGCAAGATCTGGACAGGTGGTTGGAATAACTGGGTTGATTTTGACGAAACTTGACGGTTCCGCCAGAGGTGGCTGTGTGGTATGCTCCTATTTCAGTGGTGTGTATTGTTTCATGAACTTGGGTTTTTTGACAATCCATTTCATCTTGCAGGTCAGTGTAGTTGATGAGCTTGGGATTCCTGTAAAGTTTATTGGCGTTGGTGAAGGTTTAGAAGACCTCCAACCCTTTGATGCTGAGGCATTTGTTAATGCCATATTTTCATGAGTCCCCAAATCTCACGGTATGCTGTACGTCTTCTCCGAACGCTTTTATTTCTTCCACTTTTCCTCATTACGGTATTGAACTAGTTCCAGTTTTATAGATGATCAGTCCTAAAAACTTGCTCAAATTTGTAACCTGAGCAAGAAGCAACAGTAGGGAGGGAGAAGAATGCAAAGTTTGTCCTAACGAGGCAGTACAAGCATGCTGTTATGGAAAAGCTGCAGAACATTCCTTCCATTTCAAGCTGAAATAAGCAACATAGATGCGCTCGACTAGATGGAGAATCTCGAGTAATGGAAAGACGAAAGACGAAAAGACTCGCAAACTATGGATATTGGGACTAAATTGCTCAAGTTCTACTCTTTATTCCGTTGAATGTAAAATTAGTTTCAACGATCACAATACAACTGTCGTTCTGTAATGTTTACAAGCATTGTATAACCCTTGAAGATGAGATCCTGATGAACTTCCAATGCGTAGAACCACCAATCAGAAGCTACACAAATCAGCTAGAACTGATCAATAAGAAGACAAGTTTGCTTATGATCTGAGAAGAACAAGAACGCTCTTTGGAACTTCACAGATTGGCACTTGGAAGATGATAAAATGTGGCACGGGCAGTATAGACCAGCTTCTTAGTGTTCTTGATCCTGAACTCCATAGCAACAACCGTCAAATTCCTTCCACTCCTCACCACCGATGCGTCAACGACCACCTCTTCCTGAAAAACCATCACCTGAGTAAAAGCTAGCTATATTGTAGTATTACAGAGTCTACAAAAGCAAAGTTATGTACATTTGTAGCAGCGGCGGAGAGATAAGAAATACTCAATTCGCCGAGAAAGAGTTGCTTATCCTCTGCCACGACGGTTCTTGCGCAAACAGTCGACAATCTCTCTGCTATAGCTCCAACAGCTCCTCCGTGAACTCCTTTGAAGTAATTCTACAAACAAAAAGGGAAATTTCTTACTAATCTAACCTAAAAATCCTGTGTTCCCAACAAAGATTAGGGTATTTGAATTTGAATTTGAATTACGGTTATGAAGGGAAGGACGGAGAAAGAGCAGGAGACGCGGCCTCGTTGGACGAGATCGGCGGTGAGTAGGTCGCGAATCATGTCGTCGAAGAAGCCTTTTGACTTGTAGTCCGCAATCGCAGAGTCGGTGACTCCGACCCCGACCATAAACCCTTTGACCGTAGCGGCAAATTTGGGATTCAATTCTTTTGAAATGTCTGTCGATGTCTGCTCCGACGAAGAGTTTAGGACGGTGGCTGCGGAGGACGACGACGACGGTGGTGGTTTGCACATGGCGAATAAGATATTCACCAAATGTGTTGGCTCTTCTGATTGGTTATGTGGTCAGAAATGGACAGTTTGGTTATACTTCAACAAACCTTTCATTTTTGTTCTGAATTTTTTTTCCTTTCATACTGTTTTGCAATGAAATTTTCCAAAAATTGGGTTTTTTTTCAATATTTTAAAAATAAAATTAAACCAATAAAATAAGAGGTTTAATATAAACATGGCAATCAGATTCGGGTAGAACTCGAGTTCGTTCGGTCCGATCCGAAGTCACAAGCCAAGTTTGGGTTTGACCGAGTATTGCTTAGATTAGGGCCTATTTGAGGCCCAACAGATGGAAGAAAAATGACATTATTTTACGAAAAACAAAGTTGAAATGTTTTTATAAAACAATATCATTTCTATTTTTAATTTTAAAATATTGGATAGACCGGGCATGGCAGACTTGAGCTACCTCAGACCCGATAAGGTCTTGGATAAGGCTCAGACAGAAACTATCGAGTTGAGCTTAGGCTCAGAAGGGTTTGACCCAACTTGACTCATTGTCAATCCTAATTTAAGGTTAAAAATGTTGAGCCAATATTAGACCGTTATAAAATCGGTTAAAGATTGCATAAAATTGAAGAATTTGAAATATGGTTGAAAGCCATTGTTTATATCTATCAAATTTTAATTTAAAAAGAAAATTATTAAATAAAAAATAATTAATTAATTTTGATCTATAAACTGATTAATTTGTGTAATAATAAGAATAATTAAAGTAGGTTAAATTGAACAAAAAATTAACTGGTACAAAGTTTTCACGATTGAATCGATCGAACTAGTTTATTTTTAAATTTTTTTTTATAAGAGACTCAATTTTGTTATTTTTGGCTTTTGGGTGTATAAAAAATTGAAATAATTTATACTTTTTGGTGTTTTAATTAATTTAAAAATTTTATAATTTTCAAAGTTTGAATTAATGTAAATTATAATTAATTAGCTCAATTTCCTAAAGTGAACGGAACAAGTTTAAAATCATTGCAGCATCTTCTTCTGTTATATCAGTGGTTTATATCAAAGAACCTACAGCAGGGCTTCGGGAATGACTCTAAATCCAAGACCGAACTCATTATCTTCGGATCAGGCCGAACTGGGTCGGGCTGTTTCGACAAGCTTATCTGTCCCACCTTGCAGGGTTCCAAAATCCATATATGAATGCACATCAAGTAAAATGCAGGCAACTGAGTGAGCAATCTAGCAAAAGAGATTAACTTTGTATCAAAAGTAAATGTGAGAAGTCTCCAACATCAGTTAAGTTCACACATTGCTTAGTACTGTGTCAATTGAGGTAAAGAAATAAGCAGTTGCAGCTCTGTATTGAATGCCCCGAGTCAGTTTGTGGTCTGAACTTGCATCTTTTCAAGTTTCTCCTTTCCCTTAAACTTTCTTCTGAAGTACTGGAGAATGACTTTGCCTTTGCCAGTACCCTCCAGATTGGTTGTGGGTTTTTCTTCAAGCCCATTCCGAGCAGGCTCACCAACTGATGCTGAAACTTCTCCGGCAAAGCACCCTACTGAAGAATCAGTCACTCCCAAAAGAATGGTCATTTCCTCTTTAGGGCTTTTCTCAACAGCAGCAGGTTCTAGGAGGGATGAAGACTTGATTAACAACTGAGCTAAAAATAGTATCTGAAGTTGATTAAAATCTCTGCAATAATGAATAGTTAATCGTAATGCTACTCCAGATTCCTTGAATTGGAAAACGAGTACATCAGCTTCTTTGATGTCGTCTGAAATGCCATTTTGTTCGTGCATGCGAAATAATTTAAAGTGATGCAAGCAATCACTTGCAGGATAAAGAATCCAATGCTGAGACAGAAGACACAGTAGAAGTAGAATAAACTAGAGTTTACCCTGACAAACAGCGGATGAATGTTCACCGACAAGAGGAAGTTGACCTTCAAATCTGCTAGATTTTCTCTTAAAGTCGTCGGCATTGAAGTCCTGTTAGAGAATGGTAAAGCAAATGAAGAACATAACAGGAATTTGATCACTGTTATCCAATATGGCCTCCTTATGATTTATCATTACTGGCCTATATAGAATTCTCAATAGAACAAACTATATTTAAAAGAAAATTTCAGGGTTGTATCTTCACTATTCACTCGTGTGCTGTGGGCAGTCCCTCTTGAGCACAGGTTTAGGTTCGACCTCAATGGGAAAAGAAAAATGGAGCACTTAACAATGCAATATTCCAAGAGAACAAGTGATATGTTTGAAAGATCACCATCATCTTGGACAAACTGTCACTAGTTAAAATGTGTCCCAGCCCCAAATGAAGAAATTGGACAAACAAAGATAATTCACCATATGCCCTCCAACACTAACAATTGTTGATCAAAATTAAGGACAAAGAATTGCATGTAAGTCCAAAATCCAGAGCCATAGGATTGCCAAGCATTGGTTATCAAGTAAACACGAATTCTGCAGTGTATTCAAGGCAAGTGCAAACAAAAAAGAAAGGAGTGTATGTCCTTGGATCCTACAACAAGATTCACATTAGCCTGTGGCATAAAAAGTTCAGATCACCTGTGCGTAAATGGACACCTCAGCTGCCTTGGCATACTTCACATAACGTGCAAGGCCTTCATACGAATAAAAATGTTGTCCCGTCACCTGGCATATGTAGCAGCACTACAAGGACCAAATGTAAGAAGAAACCAATCAAACTTCATATCCTAGCATGGTAAGTTCATAGTGGTATACTGTGGCTTTATAGCTCTTCAAGCCAACATCATAGACCAAAAAATCAGCAGAATGGTATAAAATTCAGTTAAAACATCTGACAGAAACTGATAATGAATGAGCAAAAGCCAAATGGAACGGATACAAATAACCTCACAGGTCACAGCCATGATAAAGACCAGCAATACTGAATATGTCAGACTGTTTAGGAAAGTTATTTACTTGGTGCATCAAATAACTGAATTTCGGCTTAAGATGCAATTATTTATACCTAATTACCTATCATAGGACAAGGGATCTCAACTCTGGAGTTACAATGACCAAATAATAAAGGGATATTACAGCATAAAAGTTCCTTTGATAATGAATTCTCACTCAAGCAACTTCAATAGTGTCTCAATTTGGAGAATGAAAAGCAATTTATTCTGCAAAGGGATTATATCACACGAGTTTGCCACCCTAAACAAGAAAGTGCATCTATCTAATGTAATCAATTCATGCATTTCAAGTTACGTTCATTACAGCAGGCTGAATTGAGTCAGTAGGGATTAGTATATCGAAAATGTGGTTCAAAAGGATGAGATCTAGCATAGCAGGTAACAAATTTAAAAAAGACAAAAGCAAGAAAGCGTGTCATCTTAAATCACCCTTTTTAACGAAGGACGGGAAGTTTTAAATAATTGCAATCCAAGAAAACGGAAGTCAATTCAGAGCAACCCACGACCATAGGTTATCAGCTAAACAAACGCATGAAGTATTAAATTACCGATGTCTTCCCATCCTTCTGCTCACTGCGTACCAGTTCCCAATGCTTAGGGATAGGTTTTGAAGCTTCTGTTTTCACCATGTTCAAACAACAAATCAATGCTTTTGTTTATCGAAAAACTAACGGAAAAATCTATCGCCTTCTCTACAGTTCTCTGGTAACCCTAGGTCTAAGATGAAAACAAGGCACCGGCAAAATCCTAAATCTAAGACAGAAATTACCTTTGAAGGCATACGTTCACGTTATTTTTGTTTTTTTCTGAAAAATCTGGAGAAGCCTCAAAAGGAAAGCTAATAACGCTGGTTCATTTAATTTTCATATGAAAAAAGGCATATTGCTTCTTAAGGAGGCCTAATACTAAAACACCAGATGGCACCACTCTGCAATTCCAGAAATTTTCCCGGCCGCTGCTATATTGATAGCAGGGTACATCAGTCAAACACACACAATTCCTCAAGAACGAAACACCGAGACCCCAACTGGTTAACCTTCAGCACAGCAAAGGCTGAGGGATAAATTAAATCAATTCGGATACCAAAAAGGCATATCTTCACAAATAATAAATACTATAAAAGAAAAATCGACCACATATGACCCCTTAGCTAGCAGGTTGAAATAGAAGATCCAATTCTCAACAGTTGTTCATATAAAACATCCAATTTAGCTGATGCTTAATTGACCAATCAGTTCACTATCTGAACTTTCTAAACGCCTTGTTCCATAATGATTCTTTCAGACCAACTTAGCAACTTCTATTTTACGCCAAGAAAAGAGTAGTCTTGCATAGTCACAGCATGTAAACGTGTGAATCAACTGAAATGGTAGGATTTTCATACAAAGCAGAAACTTTTGGACTTGACCGAAGGAACTTATATCACTCAATCAACGATGGTAAATGCACAAGGAAATGATAAATGCTAACCTTAAAGTCCTACATCTAAAACTCAAAACGGCGCCACCCCTACCAAGGATGGTGGATGTTAATCATAATCATTAACAAGCGAGCTTAAATCTCCGCGAACTCAGCATTTGGGTCTCTGATCTTGAGATATCAAATTTGAATTTTTAATTCACAAAACAAGGAGATAAATAAAAAATCAAACAAATAAAGGAATACCTGCTTCGTTTCAGGCTCTGCCCTTCCCATCTGTTAGCAATCCCGACAATGTAAGCTCCCATCTGGAATACAGAAAGAACCAAAAAGAAAAAGGGAAAAAAAAAGAAAGGAAAGAACTAATCAGAATCTTCGGCTAAAGCTAATCAAAGTTTCGATCTTTCCATTCATTTCAACTAAAGCTGATTAAAGTTTCAATCTTTTCATTCATTTTTCAGATATCTAAACAGAAAACCACAAACAAGTTGAGGTGAGTACAAAAACCTTAGAGAGAGAATGATGAACAACGTACAACTGAACCACAAGCAAGCTGCATCCTCCCTCAGTTTCGGGAGACAATTGCACTAAATCAAGCAGTCGTTTTACTCACTCTCACTGGACCGGACTTACTTAATTAATCCCAAATTATAACTTAACAACAATCCTAAACCACTTTCTGTTCATGAGGGTAAAAAGAACAGTAATTCCTCATAATTAAAAAAATAAAATCTTTTTTAACAGAAATTTCAATTTTTAGAAAAGTTTTCTTTTATTTCAATAAAAAATTAATGATGAAAAAATAGCAATATAAATATTGGAGCTTCTAGGGCTAGTCAAGTTGGTGGAGTGGAGGGGCATGAGGCTAAAATGTCCTGCGTTCGATTCCTTCTCTTTACACTCTCTCGATTGAGCTTGTCATATAAGATTTGCTTGATATGAAATACGCGGTTGACGTAATTTGTAGGCTATTGCATCAATCAGGAAATTTACCTAGTACTCATTCAAAAGGTAGCGACTGCAATTCTTCTTTAAAAAAAAAGTATATATTTCAATCAAATACTACTTATATGAACGCAACTCTTATTCTAGAATCGAACTAATTAAATCCAGATCAAACTAATAACTTATTATAATTATCTTAAATTATTAATTTAAATCAAATTTAATAGCTTAATTAAGCTGACATATTAATAAAATTTAATTAACCTACATCTCATATTTTATACATCATGTGTTTTGATTACTCTGGAATCGAATTAATTAAATTTAACTAAAACAATCAGTAAATTATAATTATCTTAAATTATTAATTTAAATTAATTTAAAAAATAAATTAAGTTATTATATTAATAAAACATATCATATTACTTATATTTTGTGTTATTTTATAACCAAAATTTTAAAAACTTAAACAATTATTTGAAAATTTTTTAAAATTAAGGAAATTTTCTAAATTACATATCATTTTACCATAAGAAAACCTTTATTTAGTTTTGATTTAACGCCACGGTTTAAACCACCTTCAATCTTACCTCAACTAGGTAATAAGCTTTGTCCCAATTAGACTTCAGACAGCCCAAGCTCAATCGTGCTTGAAGCCTTGGGCCCGATCGAGCTTCAGACCAAGCCCATTGCCACATCTAGTGAGGGTTAAATCACCATATATTATTGTTTCTTTACAAAGCAACCCCATTTTGAAAGAGAATCAATATGATAAATACAATTATGACCTTTCAGGCATAGCCAGCCCAAGCTCCTTGCATTGTTCTTCATCTGCATGAAGGCTTCCTGGTATAGCACCAAAAGCTCGCCTGGAGACATCAAACCCTGAAGCCAGTTGATGAATATATGCTGATGCATCGTCCCATTTCTTCTGCATATTAAAAGATTTTGAAGCAAATTGCTTTGTTGGATTTTTTGCTGGTTTTGGTTCAAATGCTTGGTCCAACTCAGTAACCCTCAGAAAGCGCTCTGTGGCTGCCTCCCACGACAGCTCATGCCTCTGTTGATCAGTCAGCTCAGCAGGTTCTTCAGACAATGCCCTCATTGTGGCCTCGACGAATCCATCATTGTTGTCATATGTTCTGCAATTTGGGAACTGCTTGAAGAAGTCATTTGAAGGGTGGTTGGCACAGACTACTAGCTTTCCCATGGCCAGTGCTTCTGCTGTGGTTGTGCACACCACGTCCGTGGTGCTTGGATTAAGGAACACTTTGTAACTGGTGAAAGACAAAACAAAGGACACGTGATAAAAGATTTCAGACACAAAGATTCAGTAACAGGATTCAGCATTTTCATTTATTACAGATGCAATTATGATGAAAACCCTTTAAGTTGTACTTATGCTGCCAAACTGTTGTTTGAATGATCAAACCTCATTTTGCAGATTCCTTTCATTTTTTACAACAATAAAAAGAATCGAAATTAACATAAGGCAACTGACTGAAACTCATATTTGTAATTAAGCACATCAATAAGCAGTTCTCATGACAAATTATTGCTATATATATGGAAGCAAATAATGCTCATTACAGAAAAACGTTGGACATAGAGCAGAAACATACTCGTGGAACACGGGATCGGCATGATCACGCCCAGGGTGTACTCGAACTGTTAGTTCCAACTTTTTAGCTGCTACCTGAATTTGATCAGAGTCTTCCCCACTGCCATATAAATCTAACTCAAGTCCAGCTAGCTTCTTTTGGTGATTATGAAGAAGCTTAAGCAGCTCCTTGTACCCTTTGTTCCACACCATTTTTCCAATGTAGTAAGCACCTTTCGTAAAGGCCATGTCCCTACTTTTCTGTTGCTCTATCTTTTTCTTGCCAATATCTAGGAACTTAGGATTCACTCCATGGACGTTGCAGATGATGGATTTAGGATACTCTTGCGTGGCAGCAGATAATCTTATTACCTGCAGTTACATCAGAAGCAGATTCTAGTGACGAGTAAAGATCAAAAGGTGATGCATAGAAGTTATCACTACGTCCAACAGAATGTATCTTCTATCATGCAGAGCATGAAAAAGGGGAAAGTATAAACTCTGAATTAAAATTTCTAATAGGGTGTCAACCATCTGAAGCTATTACACGAATATGAAGGGTGAGAAAGAGGATGTCGACACGGCAGTTTTCACCATCATAGTTTTCCCTCCACAACAAAGTAGATTGCTACTATTCTATTTCTTAAACTCACACAATGCTACTAACCTAAGAAGTGAAAATGCTCAGATTCTTAGCCATTCAACAGGAAAAGAGAAACATACCTTGTGGCAATAGATGCCAACTATCCAAGTGTTAATATATTTAAGTGCAAATGCTTTTATCTGTCCATTATTCTCTCTCTTAACATATTCCAGATAATTGGTGTGTATAATTCCAATTACAAGTTGGAATTTACTTTTCCATCTCTTCCCATGATGAAACCATGTAAGGTGTTCAGGCTCCTCGAGGACGGCAATGTTTGCTTCTTCATCAGGAATGATTTCAGAGATATCACCAACAGGGAGAATGCTTCTCATAGCAACAGAAAACTGCACCATGAACAATTGCAGAATGACCATCAAATGATTACTATACTCGCTGGTTGATACACTTGTGTAAGATTACCTTTCCAGGGTAAAAACGTATACTGAAGTCAGATGAAAATGAAATCCTGTCCTGAAGCCACCGGCGGACATACGCTTCGTGCTCGGATGGAGAACCGAATGTAATGCTAGTGGGATACACTAGCTTTTGATGTTCTAAAGACAACCAAGGAATCACCAAAGTGACCTTTCTACATCCATCCTTTGCTAGATATGCAGCTCGAAACAAAGGGTTTACAGCAGTTCCAGTCATCCATGGAAGGCTTGCAGTAGTAAAAATTGCAATATGCTGCTTTTTATCCATTCAATCTAAAACCATTAACCTACTTATATTCTCAATTTCTTCACAACACTTCTGTTATATTGATCAGAAGCCCGTTTTTCTCTGCATTAGAGAAACCAAAACCATAACATTAAAAGAAATTCTCGTTCAACCATTAAACTAATCAAGATCATATTTTTACTGAGAACCAAGTAATCAATAGACCAAACAAGAACAAAAAGATGGTCAAATTCAAAAAGGTAACAACATCAAACAAACACACAGATAAAAACACAGACTTGCTTAAAGAAAACCAAGAGTCGGCTCTCTTCAGACGTATTCCTATAGCAGTTCAATACCCTTACACGTTCAAATTTCATAATCCAAAAAACAAAAAAAAAATCGAAAACAGATTAATATCAAACCAAACCGGAAGAAGAAGAAGAAGAACACGCACCACACTCCCTATCGATTTCGTGTGAGATTCTGACAGATTGATATACAGAGAGCAAGAGAAACCAAGAAGAAGGAAGAAGAAGAAGACGAAAATTGGTTACGTTTGAGTAACGGGGGAGGGAATATACTATGCGTACCAGTTGACCGTTTTGTTACGCGTCCTTACTTGATTGGGTGATTTCCCGTGTCTATTTTATCCAATTAGGAATGCCAGCATGGGATCGTCTCCTCTCGGGCTTGCCAGCTATCGATGTTGGGCCATCTAGCTGTTCTGTTCTGTGAACGGCCAGGATTTAATTTCTCCGGTGGGCCTCACGTGCGGGAACACTAATCAAGAATGGAACTGTCCGCATCCTGTAGACTGGAGAGCTTCTTGCTTCCGTTGAATGTTTGGTGTGATTGAAAACATTTGAGAATGTCAGCGACATTGGACTGGTAGCTTCTCAAAACCCTAAAACTTAAGAGCTTCGAAGAACGAAGTAAACGATTCTATCTTAATTGAATTGAAGATTCGAACGAATCGTGAGGTAATCAAACCATGCTTTTCTCTGTTTCCGTTTTACGGCAATAACAGAATCGCCATGGCGTTCTTTTTTTCCTTTTTTGGGGTTGTTAGTTCTTAAAATTCAATCGAGTGTACTTAACTGGAGAAAATTAGGTTATGATTCTGAATGGGCGTTCCTGATTGTGTTATGGCTATGTATTTTTGTGTAATTGAGGATCTGATGTTAAATTTCTAGGGTTTGTGAGTTTGGGCATTGGTCATATTTCGTTTAGGTTTTCAATTTTTGGTTCTGTGTTGAGATTGAGGATGTTTTTCCTCATGAATGGGAAGGATAGTTGAAATGAGGCGAATTAAAAACAATGTCAAATAGCAGAGAACGATTATTCTTCTTTCTGTTTTCACTTTCCTTTTCTGGTTAGTTGTTCAAGTGTTGTAGGAAATTATCTGTGACCCTTCCATTGTTGGTAGGCTTACGATTTTGATGAATCTTTTCTCCATATTATTGAGGAAATCAATAAGGGAAGGGAAAATACCAAAAGCAACTGTGTGTCATGGACTGTGTTGATTAGAATATCATAAGCATTTGACTTTCATTCTAGAATGGAAGAATATCTTCTGAAGTTAGGAGCTTGGCGAGTCTAACATTGCCCCAAGTATCAAAAGTCTCGAATGGCTTCTTTGGCATTAACCGATACATCATCCTCCGCAACGGCTCGACTTTTTCCTTTTCGTCGCCGGAATGGCGTTCTCTTACTTCGCCACTTGGTGGGCCCTCTTCCCCGGCCAACCTCCACTCCCCTGAGGCCCCTCACCGCCGTCCACTCTTCCATCGCTCTGTCTCCGGTCGTAAGCGGTGAGCCTGATGAAGCGATTTTCTTTTTCGTTGAAGCATTTTATCAAACATGTGTGTCATAACGGAAATTCCTTTGTTTCTTGTGTAGCTGCTGGTGATGGTTCTGCTAAGGTAATTGATGGGAAAATGGTGGCCAAGCAAATCACAAAGGAGGTTGCTAGTGAAGTGTCGAGAATGAAAGCTGCAATTGGTGTGGTTCCGGGTTTGGCGGTAGTGCTTGTTGGGGACAGGAAGGACTCTGCTACTTATGTTCGAAAGAAGAAGAAAGCTTGTGAATCTGTTGGGATCAATTCTTTTGACGTGCATTTGCCTGCATATTCACCAGAAGATGAAGTGATCAAATTTATATCTGGTTTCAATGATGATCCTTCAGTTCATGGAATTCTTGTGCAGTTGCCTCTGCCTTCGGTCTGATTCTAAATTATGTCTTAAAAACAGTGTATTGCTTCATGGGTCTATCTTTTTTTAAATTGAAATATGGTTTGATGAGAAGTTGGATATATTCTTGATATCTATCTATCTGTATTGAAATGTGAATCTCTTTGTATCAGCATATGGATGAGGAAAATGTTTTGAATGCTGTCAGCATTGAAAAGGACGTGGATGGCTTCCACCCTGTGAACATTGGCCGACTTGCCATGCGAGGAAGAGAACCGCTATTTGTTCCTTGCACGCCTAAAGGCTGCATAGAGTTACTGCGTAGATATGGAATTCAAATAAAAGGGAAGAAGGCTGTAGTGATCGGTAGGAGCAACATTGTAGGGATGCCAGCCGCTCTGTTACTTCAAGTAACTCTTGTTCCTATTGGAAGTTTTATTTTGTACTTAGTACTTACATGGTTTTGTGCGTTTCCTCTTCATCCTTCTTCTATTTAACATGTCTTGATCTTTTGGTGTCTGTAGAGAGAAGATGCTACTGTAAGTATTGTCCATTCTAGGACCAAAAATCCTGAAGCAATTACCAAGCAAGCAGACATTGTGATCTCTGCTGTAGGACAACCAAATATGGTGAAGGGAAGCTGGATAAAGCCTGGTGCAGTAGTAATTGATGTTGGAATTAATCCAATTGAGGTGAGTTGAGCCCACTTTTGTGTATTGGATTGTTTTGTCAGGAAAGTTTTGTGTTTTCATGTATAGGGATGTGCTGAACATTACTGCCCTTGGAAGGATAAGGAGATGGATTTAACTTTTTAAAGTTCTTGGCTGCTGATATTGCTCTGAATCTTTTATCATTGCATGTATCTATAGGATGCAAAAAGTCGCCGAGGTTATCGGCTAGTAGGAGATGTTTGTTATGAGGAGGCCAGCAAGGTTGCCTCAGCTATCACTCCAGTTCCTGGTGGAGTAGGTCCAATGACCATAGCTATGCTTCTGTCAAATACACTCAGCTCAGCTAAGAGGGCAAACAACTTCGGTAACCATTAAAAGATTTTTGTAGTAGTGTAGATTATCTTTTCTTATACTTTGGTCCTTTAGGGGAATTCAACCAAGTTGTTTCAATATAGGGAGAGAATGTGTCTTATTGATGTGGTAGCTAAGACTTGTTAAAATATCAATGGTGGGGGAAATCTATAGATGTGATTTTCTAGCCACCATTCTTTTTTTCCTTCGTGGGTTAGCTCATGCTTTTGTTCTGCTCTCTTGACCTATTCCGTCAATGTACTACTTTCTGCGAGAAGATCAAAAGAATAAGCAACACTCGCAGGTTGGTTCCCTTTCAACAAATTAAGGAATCTGAGGAAAAATTTCAAATCTTTTACAGCAAATGATACAAAACAAGAAGTTTCATACTTTTCTTTGACCCGGAGCACACCAAGTTATTCTGTATTGAACAAATGTAGTGTCTAAACCTTGGTCATGAGTAATCATGGCGCAGAAACTACAGTAAAACAAGAGGCCTGAGAGTCCTCCTGCCAAGCTACAGGATTTGCAGCAGCTGTATCAACAGGCATGAAGCCTATGTTGTAGGTCATACCAGTTTGGAGGTAGCCAGGATTGATGCAGAATCCAGGATGCTTGCTTCTCAACTTCCTTGTTGTAAGCATTCATGGCTGCTTTCAACATTATATAGGCTGAAGAACAATTAGACCAAAGTAGAGCTAGCAGATTTCAAGGATGATAATACTTTCGATTCCAATGTATTATCATCCTTGAAATCTGCTGGCTCTACTTTTTTCGATTAGGCTTTCAATTTCTTCTATTTTGTCTTGTGTTAGGTTTTCAATGATAGAGACAAACTAAATAAAAGCATAATTTAAAATAAAAAACAAATTCGTAAGTGAAACCTTAATGTTAATTAAATGATAATCATAATTTAATATTGAAATATACATTTTTTAGTATTATAATCAAATAAGGGATTTATTATTAATTTTTAAATCATTTATCATCCGTACAAAAATAGTAGTTATCTAGAAGTTGAATAATAAGGATATGTTCCAAACCTAAAGAAAACGCGGCGATATAACAGGCAAGGAATTGCAGAAAAGAGGAGCACCGTAGATATGAAAAACAAAGAAACGCAATCCAACGGACATTATAGTGCCACGTAAGCAATAACTATTATAGTTTAGGGTTTCTGCAACGATATATACAGCTCCTTCCATTCAAAGGCTTTCACTGTACTCTTTGCGCCTCTCTCTCTCTCTCTCTAAAAATAGGGTTTTGGTCTTTTGTTTTTTGGGTTAATTTTGTGTCTCTTATTTATTGTGTTTCTGATAATGCAAAGTAAAGGAGGGAGGGACAAAGTGAAATCAAGTGATGAGAAGAAAACTGCAACAAGATGATGGATTGATTTCTCTTGATTACCAGTATTTAAGTCTCTGATGATAGTTCCATCCATTGTTGTTCCTCCTCCTTTCCTTTCCTTTAAAAGCTGGTTTCTTTTTCATTAATCTTCTTTGATTTCGAATCAGTGTGTGTTTCTGCTTGTTAGATCGAGCAGCAAGTTGTCGTCTTTGTAATGGAGTAGATGTGATGAGAAGAGAAGAAAGTGAGACGAAGGTCGGGTAGGGTTAATTTTTTCTTATTTGCAAATTAGTCCCTAGGATTTTTAATTTTTGCGGAATTACCCGGAATTTTCCGGTATCTGCTGTACCGGCCGGTACCGACCGAAAACGGCCGGTACCAGCCGAAATTTTTGTCCGGTAACTTTGTAACCGTTCCGGTACCGGTTTCAGACCGGAACGGAATGTTCCGGCCGGTACCGGCCGGAACGGAACGGTATTCGTATCACTGCATTTTTCACTATATTCATTTTCATTTCTATTTCTATTACAACTACTCCCTTAAACATCTTGTAACACGACCGTATCCTAGACCATGTCTTCAATGAAAATAACCCCACTAAACTAACACACCCGTGTCTTCACCCCTAATTTTCAAATGACAACACATTCTGGATCATGTTTCTATTCTAGGTCATATATTTAACAAAAATATCTGCGTAATTTAAAAAATACTTTGAAATTACACTCCTATATGTAAACCATAAACAACACGTTAGAACTCTTGTGAAAAACCTAGCTACGCCAAGAGATCTAGTCCCGTCCTTGATGACTGGCTTATATAGTAAAATTTAAGTTTTGTTTAGGGTATTGAAGTATAATGGTTGTTCTTAAACTATAATAGCTTCAAGCATTTGGTTATAAAGTAGCTAGGGGAAGCTGACATCCATTACATGTATAATAGACATGCCTATTTCCTACATCTGACACCAACTGATTGGAAACTTAGTTTGAAGAGTCCAACCAATGACATATGGAAATAAAGTTGATTGAAGTAGCTGGACCACGGAACAGACTAATCGACTTAAACACCAGTAACAGCCATACAGTGATACCTTTGGACGTACAATTGGTGAGGAGTTGAACTGTCAACATTTCTTACCAACCAACAGTTGGTCTCTGCCATTTTCCACTTCCCATATCAATAAAAGCCTAGCACAAGTAGGAAAAAAAAAAACACATGGATCACAAGAAACTAATATCATTTAGCAATATCTTCAGATCCAAGCTATGGCCAATCTTCGCCTTCCATCCAAAATATTACTACTACTCCCCAACTTATCATTGATGAGCTCACATGCTAACACCCACAGTCTTCGAGAAGTAACCAACAATTCATAAAGTTGAATAAACTGAAGCCTCAACTTTACCAAAATCTGAGTTGTAAGAACTTCCAAAACCCGAACTCCCATTTTTACCAAAATCTAAGCTGTCAAAATTTAAAGTTTCTACTTTGTCAAAATTTGAGTTACCACCAGAAATTCTATGACTTGAAGTCCCAACTTCGCCAAAGCTTGAGCTGCCAGAAATCCTTAGGTTGCCTGAATTGCCCGAGCTTACACTCCCAACAATACCAGGTCTTCCAATTCCCAAGGACGTCGTCGATCCAGCTAAGGCAACATCTAACCACCCTTAAGTAACTACACATATGGCATTAAGGATTAATTTCTAGGACGTATTTAATCTACACATATTGTAGATTATGGGATAGGACTTCCGTAATTTTCACCTTTTACACTCAAAATCAAAGTTGACGTTTACTTACAAATAGAACATTTGAGATTAGATTCAATTTTATCTTTTTCATATGCAAAGTCTAATTAAACTTGTACAATCCTTGGATGTGTTCATTGGTAATATTTAGTTAGTCTTTAGTAATATTAAGCTACTTATATTTAAATTAGATTCATAACTTATAATTTATAAATAGCTTATTTTTGAATTAAAATTAATTATTCTAATTTTCTCTTAATCTAGTCATACATTTCTATTCCACAAATCCAAACATTTTTATTTATTTAATCATACATTTTTTCCTAAATAACCTTGCTTAACACCATAATTTTATATTCAAAATTTCTGCATAGTCAAATTTGTAACTTTTCATTAGGCTACATAGATATAGTCAATAATTTTTTTTTGGGTTCAAACTCTAAAGATATAGTGACAATCAGATCATTAACTTCAACTTCACTGCTATTTTCAACAAAAAAAAGTATCCAATTGTATATAATTAATTTAATTTAAGATCATGGAAGAAGCTAATAATCTGATTGCAGTCCAATAATAAGAGGGTATTGCTAATAAGTTAGAGAAGTTGTTGACAAAGAGGAGCCGAGGTTGAGCAAAATTTAGTTATATACATAACAAATGGAATTTAAGAAGTAAAGGGCCATTTGATGATGTATTGGGTCAAAATGTTAACTAAAGCATTTAATAATAACAATTTTTGGATTTTAATATTTAGATATTCAAAATTTTAATATATTATAAATTAAGTTTATTGATGTGCTATTGCCATTTAATGATAATAAAATGCTATAATTTTTAATGAAAAGAAGTTCTCATTCAGTCTAATCTAACTGTGACTAGTAATTTATAACATTTAATTGAAATACATATGTTAAATAGCTTCAAGTTGATTGAAATTTTAGAACTCCACACTTGATCTAATAAGTACCCTACAAATGGAGACTTCATCTCAAACAAACTTTCCCATCTTGGTGATTGGTTTAATTCATATATGTTCACCAACTGTGGCCTATTATGATCACTCTCTATCCTTCATCTTGAAGAATTTGGTGGTGGTGGGAATGCTATTTATGAACATTCCAACGAGAGAAGATGCTCATCATCTTTTAGAGACAACGTTGGACTTCCCCGAACTGCCAATGCCAACACTTCCCAAGGTTGAGTTGCCACCATTGCCTGAAATCCAAATTAGGTTGGCTGAACTTGATGACAGTGACGTCCTAGACAGCACAGAACTGTTGGGTTTGAGTCACTTCTAAGTGAAGCCCAAAGCTCAAGTATAAAAGGGTGTTTTTAACCCTAAATAGAAAAAGAAAAATTGGAGAGGTTCAACAATAAGGAAAAAGAGAGGGAAAAGAGAAAAGAGAGGCTTAGGTGGGAATTTTCGTTATTCTTCCCAGCATTGCGCAATCTTTTTTTATCCTTCGATCGCATGGTGATTTCTCATCGGATTGGCCTGAAATTTTAACCAGAGATTCCTCTCTCGTTGTTCTTCATTCTGAACGGTGGAGATTGGATTTGGAGGTCTCCAAGGTGCCCTGATTTTCAGTCGAAGTTGCTGTCAGATTCCAAGAGTGATATTGTTCTCAACTCTTTGATTCTTTTATCTTGTTGATAACTGTTGTTGTCTCTTGAGTTGAGTGGTGACTCTAGTTATATCTAGAGGTTAAAAAACTCTTTGTAACTTTATTAGTGATACTGGAGTTTTTCTTTACTGAACTAGGTCCCGTGATTTTTCCTTTCTCACACTAAGAGAGGTTTTCTACATAAAAATTGCCTGTGTGCTTTATTTCTTGCTGCTTAGTTTCTTGCACTTGTAAGTTTGTTGGCTGCTGTTTTTCCTTTTGGTGTTGGTTGTGTTTGTTCATACAAGGAAAGGTTTATTGGTTCTGGTTATTTTGTTTCTGCTGCGTGATCGACTCCTTCTTTCCTAACAAGTGATATAAGAGCTTTTGGTTCGGGATATTTGTAGTTGTGGTGAACAATGGAAGTTGTCAACACTAGTAAGATGGGTATTTTGAATGGCACCAATTATGCTCTTTGGAAGGGTAAGATGAAGGATCTGCTTTATGTGAAGCATTTTCACTTACCAGTATTTGCCACTGAAAAGCCTAATGATAAATCAAATGAAGAATGGAATCTGATGCATAGACAAGTCTGTGGTTTTATCAGACAGTGGGTTGACGACAATGTGTTGAATCATATTTCTGGTGAGACACATGTTCGGACCTTGTGGGAGCAGCTTGAGAAGCTGTATGCTCGAAAGACTGGGAACAACAAGATGTTCTTAATAAAGCAGATGTTAGCTTTGAAGTATAGTGATGGGACTCCTATGACAGATCACTTGAATAACTTCCAGGGAATTATGAATCAGTTGTCAGCAATGGGGATTAGATTCGATGAAGAAATATAGGGTTTGTTTCTCCTTGGCTCCTTATCAGACTCTTGGGAAACTTTTAGATCTTCATTATCAAATTCTGCTTCGGATGGTGTTATCCTCTATGGATCTTGCCAAGAGCAGTGTATTGAATGAAGAAATGACAAGAAAGTCTCAGGGTTCCTCTTTGACAGATGTCTTGGTGACTACCTCTAGGGGGAGAAATAACAACCAGGATTCTCAAAATAGAGAGCAAAGTCGAAGCAAATCCAAAGGTAGATACAAAGATGATCAGTGCTTTCACTGCGATAAGAAAGGGCACTTGATGAAAAATTGCTAGAAGTTGAAGAAAGAGAAGAAAGGCAACAAAGGCAAGGAAGAAACGAAAGAGAATGACAATGAGAATTGTGTTGTTACTGCCACTGAAGAAGACCTTGTGACAGTCCTTGATGAGAGCCTAGTTGGGTTTGTTTGTGATGAATCAAGCTAGGTTGTAGATACTGGTGCTTGTTCTCATGTTACATCAAAGAAGTATTTTTTTCTCATCTTATATTCCAAGTGACTATGGGGTATTGAATATGAGAAATGAAACTATCTCTAAAGTGGCTGGCATTGGGACAATTGTTTTAGAAACAGGTACGGGAACTAAACTTGTTTTGAACAATGTTAAGCATGCACCTGATATCGTTTGCACTTGATATCTGTTGGTAATCTTGATGATGAGGGTTATGTGAGTACCAATGGTAGTAGTATGTGGAAGCTCACTAAAGGTTCCTTGGTGGTGGCTCGTGGTAGAAGCCGCTCTGGCTTGTACTGGACAACAACTTCAGTATATACTGACAGGGTGAATGCAGTTGAGAATGACTCTTTAGAGGGGGTGCTTAGTTCACAGAAGGTAATGGAAATGAGAATGGATATAATCATTATAATTATGATAGTTG
>JANKOD010000009.1:19685897-19698300 GCA_026284645.1 Erythroxylum acuminatum | reverse complement strand
AAGAGGAGAAGAGGGTCGGCCGTTGCTGGGAGAAGAGGAGAAGAGGGTCGGCTGTTGCTGGAAGAAGACGAGAATAGCGTTGAGAAATTGTAGTCTAAGTTTGAAAACGTTTAACTAATTAACTAATTAATTAACCCATAGTTGAATTCATTTTCTGAGACTTTGTCTCAATGAAATTCTTAATATAATAAAGAAAACTACATGCAACGATTCAACTTACTTTCCCTTAAAAATGATCCATCCTTTGCACCAATAACTCATGGATTTCTTACACCCACAAAGTCGGAAGTTGGCGATGAGCGATGAGTTGGCATGGCGATCTGCGGTGAGCTAGCATGAAGACAATGGCGCATAGGAGAGGAGTGAGATATTAAGATTGTGAGAGGCAGCCGCAGGAGATGAAGAGGGAAGGGAGGTTCGATGGTTTAGCGTGAATGACTCAAGGTTACGACGATTTTAGATTCTTTTGATTTAGTCCTTAAAGTTTTATAATTTTACACTAATATGCTTAATCTAGTCCAAGACACCTGAACTTAAGTCCAACCCAAATTATAGGAAATTTTTGAAAATTTTGCAAAAATATCCCTTAATTTTTTAAAATTTTCAGTACCGGCTGACATTTGACCGATATTTTAAATACCGGCCGGTACCACTAAAATTGGTCGGTATCGACCGGTATTTTTAACTGGTACCACGTACACCCGTACTGGTACCGATTTCCGGCCGGTACGGTACGAAATACTAAACACTGATTAAAAGAGTTTTTGTAGCGTTTCTATAATTTGTTATTTACAAAAAAATATTGCAATAACCTTTTTCTCTAGAAGTTAAAAAATATTAGACTTTATATAAAAGTCTAAAATTTATATCACATCTAAATATAAACTCGACTTATTCTAATTATTTATATTTTAAAAATATAAATAATATCATTTTACTCAAAAATAATGTTATTTTCAAATTTCGAAGTCCAAACTCAATCCGGAGTCTACCCAAACCGAGTCATACCCTTTGACTTCAAATCACACCAGACCAGATCAAACTTATTTGTCCATCATAATCACATCCAAATTACAATAAAAAAACTTATAATTACTATTCTTCAAATGCTTCCACAAAAAATAACAATAACGATTCAGTAAAATTATTAAAGAGACTATTTTAGAATGACTCATATGAAAAACAAATAAATAAATAAATCAAACAATTTATTACAAGAACAAATAATAATATATTATTCTTCAAATGCCTACTAAATTAAAAAAAATGGTGCTTCGAGTAAGATTAGATGTTTAGGATTCCGGTTTACATTTTGTGTGAAAAGTATGCTCGGATAACAATGGATGTAACTTCTCATCAACACTATAACAAAGAAAATTTACAATTCAGAACACAAAATTCAGATAATCTCAACGTATAGTTTTTCCTGGAAAAAAAAGATCCTTCAAAATTTTAACTCGCTGAAGAATTTGATCCATCATGATTGATAGTGGATATTCTCAAAATCCTGTACAAGTTTTGTTCAATGAAATTCAAAATCCCTGTACATTTCTCTGTTGTATATTGGTTTGGTTTTCCTCGTATTATTCAATTTTTATACCTACATGGGACAACTTTTATATAGCCAGTGTTCCTTCAGTAACTTGGTTATCATCTGAAGAATCTGGGACTGGAGCTTTCGGTTTAGTCATGACTCGAGAAAATCCGTAACCAAGCGAGCTTCCGCTAGCTTGACAGAGCTGCAAAAAGGTTCATAGTTCTCCAGATGTCAGATACAATCAGAGAAGACAAACATGGTGTGTGGGAATTGGAATTCTGAAAGAGAAAAAAAAATCACCTCAGCAAGCTCAGACAAGTGACGGGACCGAAATTCGTTGATGGTCGCCGCTATCTCCGACATGGGCAGTTTAGTCTGAAGAAGTACATAGAATAACTAGGCATTAAAACCAGTGTTTATGATGTTGACTTCCCCTTAGAAACAGCTAATGACAAGCAACATAAGAGAACATTAATCCTTTTACCTGGGCAAGAACAGCAGCAGCCAATTGTAGACTTGGTTCCAGTGTTTCGGGAACAACCTGCAAAATGTTTGTTTCAAATGAGATATGGATGTGTAACATCAACAAGCTAAGCACATACTTCTGGTTTCTTGCATGTTATAAGGAGAAGGAAACTCAATAGAAAGCAGCATTACCGCAGTAGCCCCAGCCTTTTCTAAATTCAGGCCATGATCAACGTCGTGTGCTCTGACAAAAGTCTTCACGTTGGGAAAATACTTGTTCAAAGCCCAAACAGTTCTATAATTTGCACCAGGTGTATCTAAAGTTATTGCTGCAGCACATGCTCTCTCAGCACCAACTTTATGAAGAACCTGTTCATTGAATTTAAAAAACATGTCAGACATTGGACTTGCACCTTGGACAATTCATACGGCATTTGGCCTTACCTCTCTACTTCCAGCATCTCCAAAGTACACAGGAAGGTCCAGGGCTCGCCCCATTGCCACTCTATCACTGCAAAGAAGTAAATTATCTATTTCACAGCAAGTAGTGGCATCTATCCCACAAATTCACTAAATAATTGTAGCAATCAATCGAGCAGCCATTGTCCTTGCATAAACATCTTTTTAACTTTCAAGGAATCAAGAATCTCTGAATGGCCATGAAGTGCAAGTACTTCTACATTGATAGGCTAACACAGGTTGTATAATTAAGAAGTATAAATTTCTCAGCTTCATTGATTTTTTTTCTCATCTTCCATGAAAAGGCACTAAAATCCATTCTGCTAAAGTAACGTGTAAAACTGACATGTCAATAGGAAAAACAGGGATACAACTGTCAATTCAATTGCATTAAAACCATGAATATGCATATAGTATCAAAATATTTGCCTTACCTCCTCACATCAAGAGCAACAAATGGAATCAACCGTTCTGAAAGAAGCTGTGCAATAATCTGCCCAACCCAAATAAGAGCCAATAGTCACAAGGTTGTTATTGTGTACTAGATTAAAATAGAAAAGCATGCAAATGACTTTAATCAAATGCATTAAAAGATATTTAAATTGCAACTCAACCTGGCCAACACGTCCAAATCCACAGAGGATAATGTGATCTTGCAAATCATCTGTCTGTAAGAGAAAGATGTATCAGAACATAAACATGATGTCTATAATTTCCATGTAAACCAAAAGCAAACAAGCATCAGGTCACTTGAACGAGAAAGAACATGTTCATAGATGGTGCTCAAAAAGCAAATCGTTCATGACTGGACATTTCAGAAAGAAGCCCTTGGTATAAGGTTTGTTTATTATTTGGCATTCAATTGAAGGTTTACCAATTACCACGGTGTGGACTAAACAAAAACTGAATTTTGTTATAGGCAATAGTACACACCCCTTATGAGGTTGATCAGCTCAAAGTCTGAAACTGAACAGCATACCAAACAAGTTCCAAAGAATTAAGTCAACATCTCTGTGTTCAATTTTTCTTGTGCGATTCTTCCCTTCTCAATGTCATAGCAGGAACTAATATCTACTTGGGAGTATCAAAGTCATCCAAGTTGCACCATAGGAATGTCATAACAGGAACTAATATCTACTTGGGAGTATCAAAGTCATCCAAGTTGCACCATATTTGCAACATCCTTCTTGGTTTTACACGAGAAATTTCATGTCTGGTTTTCCAACATACCAACAAGCTGTGGAACAGTCATCATGCCACTAGTAAAACACTAACTGAAGTACCTAGACAACACCAAGGACTAAGCTTTTGATCTTCAACGTACAGTTACAAATTTATACTTTAGCTTTACCTCACTCTCAACCGGTAGCAAGCTTCGAACATCCTGCAGCTCAAAGCGAGAGGCAATCAGCTGGCCTCCAGCAGCAAGCCATGGTGTGAGTGCCATTGAGATCCCCACAACAAGAAATAGCAAGGATGATAGTTGAGGAGACATTATACCCTGCAGAAGAAAGTATTTAAGAGAGCAATAATTTTACAACCAATAAGGTTTATTATTTTTGCTGGCAAAAACCATAAGAACAATATGTTTTGATAACCATAGTACCCAATGTCACATAAACCGTGTTAGTAAAATCTGACAACCAAGTGAGCAAACATTTAGCTAACAACACAACAAACCTGATTAACAGCCTCCCCAAAAGCCACAAATGCAAATTCTCCACCAGGAGCGAGAAGAAGACCAACCCTCGCTGCAGATATTACTGAGATCCCAAAAAGCTTACCAACTAAAGTAACCAATATAGCCTTGCCTCCAATTAAGAGTCCTAGCGTCCCCATAATGACTGGAAAATTTGAAAGAAGAAGTTTTGGATCAATAGACATTCCAACCTGAGAACACAAGAAATCACTTGTTAAGGCTAGTACTAAGGAATTACATTTATATTAGTGTTGAATGCATGGGATCTAGAAGCAAACAAAATATAGTTACATAAGCATGCAATTCTTCTAAGTGCAGTAATATAACCATCATTTGAAATTACAAGATCTTAGTTGTAGGCCATCAGGCCTGAAAGTAAAAGTCATACACTATTCAGATAAACAAGGCTAGATATGTAAGTAGCAATGACACAGAAAAAACCAACAAGTCACTTAGAACAAGACATTGGGTAATCTTGTATAATACTCCAATGTCAAATGCCTACCGTCATGAAGAAGAGGCCCAACAGAAGGCCACGGTATGGAGCAATATCTGATTCAACCTGTAAGGAAAATTCAGTTTCTGCAAGAAGCAATCCAGCCAGAAAGGCTCCTAGTGCCATTGAAAGTCCAGCCTGTTCCAGAAAAAAAGATAAAGACACAATTTGTTAGGACTAATAAAAAAAAGTTAACAATGTACAACATTTCCATACCCTGGCTGTAAGTAGACTTGTCCCCAGAATCACAAGAAGTGTATTGGCAGAGAATATCTCTGCATTTTGATTCTCTGCAATTTGCTTATATATTGGTCGAAGCAACTGCAGAAAGCGCAAAAAAAAAGGGAATATAAAAATAGGCACAAGATGTATTTACAATGAGAAGAGACAGATTACAAATTTGCAGTAAATAGTCATAGAATTTTTTGATTCCACAATCCCACCCCTTTTAGCTGCTGGTCATTTTATAGTGTAGATATTAATGGGGTCATCCTGTAATTGCATTCTCATTTACACTAAAGACACTTCTTTTAATCATGTTTAGACCTTAGAATGCTCACCCATTAGCTACTTGCAAACTGCAAAAGGCTAATCCACCAGTAAACCTAACGGATATGAAGAAAAAAGGAGCTTCTTCCTAGAAAATTGAATGATTCTTAGCATAATGAAACAATGATGCGTCAACTTGCACATTTTTTGGGGCACAAGATACATGTCTTCAGCAGTGGAATCAATGGCCAACTTTATATTACAGCACACTGAAAATTAGCCATTAGTTTTTTCTGTGAAACTCATGGACCATATTACTGTTAAAGAACACTATCTTGGGAGGATTAATGCCCCTTCAACTACTCAGCATGATAAATTTAAGGAACATAAAGAGTTACCAAGCGTCCCCCAGCAATTATGGCAGTGATGGCAACTGCTGCCTTAACAGCAGCTACACCAAGGGCTTCAGCAATAGCTTGAAAACCAACCTGAAAACCAGTAGATGTGCAATGAGCAACAATAAAGTGACCACTACAAGAGTCAAATGTCAACTGAAGAAAAAGGTTCAAACTATTGTAACTTCTTGCATTTTAGATTTTCGGGACATATTGCAATCAAGATCACAATATGTAGTAGCTAGTATGATTCTTTGTATGGAGTTGTGTAATAGCTTTTGCTAAGGTAATATAATATTAATTTTAACTTTCACAAAAAAAAAAGGGATCGCATTCACCATGCTTTGCTTCAGTTTCTTTGCAGAATGAATCCATGAACAAAGCTATCATTCTTTTGCATATACTTTAGATACTCTCGCTAAATTTGATCAATTGATATGGTGTACATTACTTAGGCCAACATCACATATAAGGACACCTATGTGTACATAAGTGCTAGCAACATATCTATAATAAATCAAGTTTCTTCCAGTATTTATCATAGGCAAATGAAATCATTTTAATAGATAAACAATAATATAATTTATGAAATTACTTGCCAGTGACGCTTTAAACAAATTAATTCTATTATATAATAGCTTTTAACAAATAATGTGAGCAGGACGCCCAAATATCTAAACACCTTGTAGAAACTTTTCAACATGAAAATTAGTTGATGTGGATGATTTTTGTTGGAAGAAGTTATCATCATAGGAGTTTAAAGTTTATTAGTATTTTTATCTAATTAGTAGTTTAAGTTTATTAGTATTAACACGTAATTAGTAGTTTAAGTTTGTTAGTATTACTAGAAGTTTAGTAATTAGTGGTTTAAGTTTGTTAGTATTACTACCTAATTAGGAGTTTAAGTTTGTTAATTTGTTTTCCTTTTTGAGTTCAAACATTGTCTTTCTTTTGCCTATATATATAGGCAGGTATTATGCAATAAGAAGCAAGCAATATTCATCTTAATTTATTTCATAATAGCAGTAGTTTTAGAATAGCTTTGTTCTCTTTTTTCTACCAAGATAGGTTCTTCAAAGAAAGGAAGAAATACCAACAAGGGAAAAGAGGTGGAATTCAATGTTAATCATCCAGTGACGAGGTCCTTTTCTCTTTTCTCTACCAAGATAGGTTCTTCAAAGAAAAGAAGAAATACCAACTTAACAATCTCATCAAGTTGTTATGGGCCCGAGAAAAGGACTTGATCACTGGACGATTAACAGTGAAGTCCACCTCTTTTCCTTTGTTGGTATTTCTTCCTTTCTTTGAAGAACCTATCTTGGTAGAGAAAAGAGAACAAAGCTATTCTAAAACTACTACTATTATGAACTAAATTAAGATGAATATTGCTTGCTTCTTATTGCATAATACCTGCCTATATATATAGGAAAAAGAAAGAAAATGTTTGAACTCAAAAAGGGAAACTAATTCCGACCTAAATTAGGATTAGTAGGTAGTAATACTAACAAACTTAAACTCCTAACTAGGTAGTAATACTAACAAACTTAAACTACTAATTACTAAAATCCTAGTACTACTAACAAATTTAAACTCCTAACTAGGTAGTAATACTAACAAACTTAAACTACTAATTACGTAGTAATACTAATAAACTTGAACTATTAATCAGATAAAAATACTAACAAACTTTAAACTCCTTCGATGATAACTTCTTCCAACAAAAATCATCCACATCAGTAGTGGTCCTCTGTTTTTCCCTTTCCTTGATGATATTAGCATTAGAAATCATCACTGCCACTTTAAACAAATTAATCATGTTATACAGTAGCTTTTAACAAATAATATGTGCAGGACGCCCAAATATCTAAATGCCTTGTAGAAACTTTTCCACATGAAAATTAGTGTTCCTCTGTTTTCCCCTTTCCTTCATGATTATAGCATGAGAGATCAACACTGACCAAATTGTAAGCACTAAGAAGAATTCATGAAAACTTACTCCTCCTTTAGATGAATTTGGAGAGATAAGAGGTATGAGTATTAGCAAGACAACAACAGCCAAATCCTGAAAAGAAAGAAAAAGCAAAAAAAACCGCTAGTTAAGATTTTTTTGAAAATTAAATATGATCCTAAAAGGCAAACCATTGATAGAACAAAAAATTCACAACAGCAATGAGAGAGTTCATCTAGGTATGTATAGATATGGAATTGGAAGAACCATCAACTATGTGATTCAGGAAAAGGTGGATTTCTGTAATTCATCTAAGAATGGGAAAAGATAGAAGTATGCAGGTTAAAGTATCTTTAGCAGGATAATAGATACAGGTCCAGCAATTCCATGCCTTGTCTATATTTTGAATTCTTTTGAATTCAATATCACATCGCCGAAATGAATGGATGGCTTGCCACAAGCAAGAAAGATTTGAGAAAAAGAAAAAATGGTATAAAATTTGCGTAAGGAAACACAATGTCCTGAAATTCTATAAATACCTGAAATAGTAAGACAGAGAATGTAGCTCGCCCATGGCGTGATGTGCTTTCACCTCGCTCCTGCAACACCTGCAAAGTAATACATTTGCATCAACTGTCTGGCCACCAAAAGTACACTGACAGCAGGTCTTTGCAGACTGCACTATGAGGCTGACATTACCAAATACATATACCTAGCAAAGTTAGCCAAACCTTTGACTAATGGGCATTCAGAAACTCAAAATTCAAACCTAATTTAGCAAGCCTCTATTAAATCTGGAAAAAGTTTATCTAATTTGACCGTCCCCTTTCTTTACTAAGAAACTATGGCCAGACAAAAGTAGCAAAACTTGCATTTAGAACAAAATGTGCATAACCTGTTACCTGCAGGACAACAGCAGTGGAAGACAACGCCAGACCATTCCCAATCACAATAGCAGCTGGACCCGGCAAGCCAGCAACAAAATGAGCAACCAAGCCAACAGCAAATGCTGTCGCCAAGACCTGCATCATTCCCACAGAGTCTAAATCAGCAAATTGGATGACAAATACTAAGGATAGCTTGATCCAGAATAACAAGGGAAGCAAGGAACTCCAATTACCTGGGCAGATCCTAATCCAAAAACATATTTCTTCATGGAACTAAGCCTTTCAACAGAGAGCTGTAAGAGCAGAAGAAACTTTCAGTGTTAACGTTTTTTATCACAGTGCAGATTTAATCAAAACATAAAAAGCTTGATTAGGGAAACTCTTACCTCAAGGCCAATATTAAACAGCAAGAAAACAACTCCGAACTCAGCAATCGCCTTAGTTCCATGCACATGACGAATAATAGAGAGACCATAAGGCCCAATCAAGATGCCAGCAGCCAAGTAACCAAGGACAGGACTACCTAAAATTGCAGAACAAATGAAATTTGGCAAATAATATCTTAAACATAATAATATCTTAAACCTCGATTTTTGATAAAGAAAAGCTGATATTGATGTGCAGACTAGTTTCAATAAAGCACATAGGAACACATGTGACAGAAGTGGTAAATGCAAAAGAAAAGCTTATAGTATACGAATAAGCAAAAATATTTACTTAATCCACTTGAAATAAAAAGAATCATAAACACTGTGAAATTTTATAAAATAAAGAATATAAGTTACCTCCGGGAATTTTCTGAAATATGGGCACAAATATAACACTAGCAAGGAGTAACCACAGCACATCAAACAGAGATGCTTCTTCCTCGTTCATCTATTAATAAGGATCAAAGAAATCTAATTAGAAACTACTAAATGAACTGAACTTAAGCCAAAAACCAGAATTGAAGCGCAATAAAATATATGCCTCTTGCTGTGGAAGCATAGCTAGTAGCTTAGTAAGTCTCATTGGGAGTTTCTGCATATCACGAATCAGAGGCTTTGCACTTGTTGAAACTTCTTCAATGCTAGTGGTAATAATATCTGGTTGGTGGAGCATCGATGCAGTCCTTTCTACTCGATTAGAATATAAAGCTATCCTGCTCCCAGTTAAGCAGATTGAGATCAAATTCCAATGATAGGATGAAAGGAGAAACGTTTATAGTGATAAGAATAAAATGAAAAGATATAGTATACATACCCTCCTCCAAATAATAATAGCCCGAGAACCAACTTTGGCAATTGCTTCCTTGCAGAATCCATGATACCTTGGAACACTAAGGCTGGTGTGAATTCTTTCCCATCTACATCAAAAGAGAAGAAGGATGCTGAAAAAAAGCGGGAAGATTTCTTCAACAATGCCTTTGGAGAATTAGGTTGCGAGGGTGAACCCTCCCTAGTCAAATCCTTCTGCATTTCCAGTTTTTTGGTTTGAACCCCGCCCTTTGACTTTTCTGATTCTACTTCTGCGTCCTTAAGAGAATCCAAACTTGGTTTCCCATTCTCTTGATCGCTCAAATCATCAGAGTGACTTAACTCTTCAGTTCTCTGGCTGGCTTGATCAGAAAGTCTATCTCGTGAGATCTCACCAACAAGATCATCACTGGTAATTGACAAATCTATTTCTTTTTCATCAGCCACTTTACTTCCACCACCCACCTTGTCCTGCTCCAGAGCAGCCTCCTCACCAGATACATAACCCTGGACTGCTTCAAGGGTATCAGCAATAGAATTGACAAGAGATTTATCTGCTCTCGGTAATGCAATTTCTGCGTCATTTACTCTTTGTGCAGCTTCCAGTTCAAATGCAACAGCCTGTTCTGCTAACAGCATGATATTTGCAACATCCTCCTCAGCTTTCAAAGCATTCATCTGTGCTTTTTCAGCAATCTCATTTAACCTATCAGCTTCTTTCTGCAGTTCTTCCTTTTTAGTTTGTATACGGCTTAACTCTGCCTCGCAGTTCGTCAAATTTCGTTGACATTCATGAACATCTTTCTGAGCAGCCAAAAGTGCTTCATTCTGTCCACCAACAACAGCTTCAGTATCGCTATCACTAGAACGATCTTCTTCATCAGACCCGCACATTTTAATCTCTGATGATTCCAATGCCACCATAAATCTAGCTTCAGCCAAAGAAAGTGCCATGGTTGCCTTCTGAACAGCTTCTATAGCAACACCTTCTTCATTCACAATATCTTGTATCATATCAAGAGTCAAATTAACCTTATCCCAGCCATCGGCAGCCTCATCTTTCAAAGCAATAGCAGTCTCCGAAAACCTTTCAGCTTTTTCCTCGAACATGGCACTATTAAGCCTAGCAACTTCCAATTCAGTCATTGCCTTTTGCAACAGCTCCCTTAATTCCTCTAAACTAGGCGCCTCCACTTCTTCCTTTGCCTCAACCACTTCACCATCCAAACCACTCGATTCAACATCATCATTAACTCCCACCACTTTAGAACCCTCCTCACCAGTCTCCGTGACCTCCATATTCCGACCATTCCCATTAACATACGCTAAAGAATCACTCCCTTGACACAAGGACTTAACATCCCTAAACACCTTACAACAACCACCAAAACTACAAAACAACGACCTACTCGTACACGACGCACTCCACAAACGCCGCCCTCCTCTAAAACCCAAACTCGAGTTAAAGCAAACACTCGTCTTCAGCTTCTTCGATGACCACCTATTCCTCGGAACATCACAACTATACCTCGAACACAACGGAATCGAGTTCTTGTAACTCCCAACTTGGCGCCTAGCGAAAACATTTGGTTGGTTGTACATACTGCGCGTAACATCCATTTCCATACACCTCAATCAATCAAATCAAGTACAAATTACACTTCAACAAACAGAAAAGAAAACAGTTATCACTCCCACACTCTCCTAGACATTTAACCAAACACCTTAAAAGCAGTACAGGCGGCACTAACGATCAAAGCCAAGAGAGAAATCAATGGCGGAACTGAATTGAAAAAAAAGAGAGAGAGGGAATCAAAAAAACTGACACAACTGAGTACAAATCAACGTGAGCCTTTTCTCTAATTTCCACAAAGAGCAACTGCCATAGAACTGTTGACTCATTTTCCTTTCTCTCCCTTCTTTCTCACTCTACTGTGTTCCGGTTTTCTTATATATTTTCTTGTCTTCATAATTTCCGTTTCAGTTTCTTTGTCTTTGAATCATTATTAGTTTATTTGGTTAATTACACGTGGGATTAAATTATTGGTTGATTAGTCAGTTCTGGTGTTCTGCAAATTTACCACAATACCCTTCTAAAGGGTCAGGACTCACGTGCTTCAAACGGATGCCAACGAATATCCCGTTGGAATCTGTTTTGGGCTCTCACTCTCAATAATGTTTCAGTGGTAGAAATGGGCTTTAGGCCCATGATCTTGCTTGTTTGTTAACATCAGATTTAACATTTCACCGATTACTTAAAATTAAAAAAACTCTGCTATACATGTGGCGTGGTCTAAAAATTAAGAAAACTCTGCTATATATGCAGCATGGTCGGACATGACGCTTCCGCCTGTCCGTAGCGTCCACAAGCATCACCTGAACGTTCAAACCCGATCGTTGGTGCAACCGAAGGAACGTCAAGGATGAGGCCCACCGTTGCTGTAGCAGACGGGAAGACAACGGGAGGAAACACCAACGACTATGGCCCTTGGACGAAAGTACAATGGAAACATCCACGCAAATCCATGCAATGTCAGGAGCAGGTGGGACGTACCAGGGAGAGTACTCACAGGAGAGGCTCGAGGTTCTCAATCCTGACACAGCAGGAACGCATGGGAGAAGAGACTAATGCAGTGTTTGGTTACTGTCCCATGAGTGGGGACAATGGACAGGATCAATAAATCCTGCCCCTGATCATTTTTGGTTGCTCTGCCCCCCTTTTTTGACTCTGAGTCCCGAAGACAGGGGCAGTCCTTATTTGTCTCTCCCAAAAAGGGCATACAGAGACGACTT
>JANKOD010000009.1:19671568-19684596 GCA_026284645.1 Erythroxylum acuminatum | reverse complement strand
ACACTCTCGGGTAAAATAGTACCCAAGTCCAGTTCATGTCCGTTTAACGGACACTCATGTCCGTTTAACGGACATGGGTTAAAAAGTCAAATTCTTGAAATTATCAAGAGCAGTCAGGGTTTAATGTCTTAGCCAGTGCAAGCTCACCACCAAAGTGAGTTAACAGCAAGTGTCAGGTTCAGGGCCTCAGCAGGGCCAATGTCTCGGGAATGGGCTTCAGTCAGGGCCCACCACCCGGGACCGCCGGACTCCGGGAACGGGGTCCGACATCTGTCGTATCCTCAGCAACTCAAGGTACTACAACGTTCAGTGTCAATTGCCCTACTTCAAACTTTCATCCTACGGTTTGGGATAATCACTTCCTATCCAATATTGTTGGTTAGATGCGTAACCATATGGAGTTATCACCTCAGCCTCAACTCATTTGTAATGTATGTCTGTACATAACTAGTAAAGTGGTTGGCTGCATGATTATGAATATTAGGTTAATAATAAAATAAGAAAGATATAATGATTTGCTTGCATCATTGATGCTTTACTTTTGAGTGATAACATGAAACTACTTTATATACTCAATACTTTATGAAATTATCAACAAAATCAACTGAAGAAAGTAATTTTAAAATTTTCCTAACCCGTATTCAACAAAACTTATTTTGTTGTAGATTTATCAGGTTTATCTCAGAGATAGCACTATAGGTGCTTAGAAGATCATTTGTGCAGATTTTCCCATTGAGAAATTGAAGATGCCAAAGCATTATTTTAGAGCAGTCCTCAGGTTTATGTTTGGTTACAAGATTTCACTAGAGTCGTGAAAGAAAGTATTGGGAAGCCTTTTTGATGAGTTTATGTTTTGTTAATATGCTTTGCGGGGATGCATCTGGCGACTTGAGCCTTTATGATGAGTTTATGTTTTGTTAAGTGAGGTCGCGAGTTCGAACTGCCCTCATGTATGTAGCTGTTTAAAACTTAGGGCTAGAGCTTTGCCTCCCTCAAGGGACCTACCCAGTTTGAGCGGGGATTAGTTTGGGAGTGGATGGTTTAAAGGTACCTTCTCATAGTTGGGACCCTCCTAGGATACCTCGTCGGAAACCAAAAAAAAAAGAAGCTTTTGTACTGTGTGCATATGGGTAAGAATCTATGAGAGTATATGGGTAAAAAAAAATCCATATGAGTTTGCGTGTGATTTCAGATTAATTGGCAAGAGAACAAAATCTAGGATGTTAACAACCATTATTTCAAGAAATTAAATCTTAAAAACAGAATTAATTCACTTCTACGTATTTCAGAAACAGAAGTGTGAGAGATGACAGTATCGTAGAAACAAAAGCATAAGTGTGAGAGATGTTCTTATTGGTTTATGGCAGTCGATACTTCGATGGTAGAATTATAGCATGTGGTGAGTGAAATGAAAAAGAGTATCAGTGCGTGTAGTCAGAGCCAGACGAAGGAGGAGAGCTTAACTACAAGAGTCGCGGACCAAACGCGAGCCAAAAATATAGAGCAATGTCTCCCATTCCTCTGGATTATGAGAGAAATGGAGTAATACCCAAAAACGAGGAATCAAAATATAAGCTATCCAATCATAGTTCTTTACTAAACGATACTTTTCATTCTATACCTATTCTTTTTTTCTCATACCTATTAAACAAGCACACCTTTAGATTATTTATAGGGTCATTTTATTATCTTTGTCGAGATCAAATTATGTAACTTAACTGATAAATTATTAAAAGCCGATAAAATGCAATTACTCGTTATCCAATCCTATGGAAAATGTCAAAAATATCCAGCACTTAGCGCCTCCCATAGAATATAATCTGGCTTACAGACTCCTTTTGCCACCACTAAACCTTGTGAACAACCCACAGAGTGCATGCATCCTTGGATGTGGAGGCCTTTTTCACCTTCGGTACCAAATGAAAGCCCCCGTCTTAAAATTTATGACGAAGGTGTTGAGTTCCTTATAAGCACATCCACCGTCATCGTAACCAAGTTGAAGCGAAGGTAGAGCAGATTTGCTTGAACATTTCTTGTGCTCTGGTATCCATGACTTGGCACACCCTTTAAAAAAATTTGTTGCAATAACGTGCAATCCCATGCTATTAGGTTGATGAGTTGTTCAGGAAGATGAGGCCACGACTTGGGATCGCCTGCTCCTGTTTGAGTCAATAGAACTCGTTTATTGCTTTTCCTCTGATCCTGTCGATCCATTGCTGCAGGAGGAAGTA
Organism: Erythroxylum acuminatum; assembly: GCA_026284645.1. NCBI lineage: Eukaryota > Viridiplantae > Streptophyta > Magnoliopsida > Malpighiales > Erythroxylaceae > Erythroxylum > Erythroxylum acuminatum. Next base: position 19,682,365 of record JANKOD010000009.1, on the reverse strand, counting down.
AGAGGCGTAGTGGCTTGTGGGGGACGTCTTTTTGACTTTCATGCGCGGCCTCTAAGGATTTTTTTTTTTTTTTGGAAGAACCTCTTAAGGATTTTAAGAAGTAAAACTAGACAACCTTGTACAGCAAAACACACACCATTCCAATCTGACCTGGGCGAGACCTTGGAGGACAAGCTTTCGTACCCAATAAACTATAAACAAATCAAAAGCTGTCGATTGTTTAATGCAAAAAATGTAACATAGTTGAACAGATGGAATCATGAAATAGCGTGACGTTCTTGTGGAAACAGATTGGGTTGAGCTCAAGCTTCGATATTGAGACTAATAAATCCAACGTAACGTCGCCATTGCATAAAATCCTGGGATTGAACAAGAATCATTTATTCGGGCCAGCCTAAAAATATCTTAAATGGGCTTCATTCCATAGAATTAACTTTTTCCATAGTAATTAATTAGCATATTTTTGGGAACGTCTTAAATGGGATTTGACAAAATTATGCACTTAGATCTATAAGCAATTAAATTTTCTTCTGCGATATATTTATGGAAGATTCAACATTTAGTTTGGATTTACTTCATCACAAATTGTTCGTTTGGCAGATTTCGGAATGCGTTAAAAGAATTATGAAGGATAATATACTTTTATTCCTAGAGTTCACTCACGTGTATTTGTAATGGAAAAGCTTAGAAACGGACGACATAAATTGAATAGGTCTCATGTTTCATATATTATTTAAGGAGATATGAAATTCTTTTAAGGAGATATGAAATTCTTTTAATTTCATATATATATATATATAGGCCTTAGATTATGACAGATTGAGAATCCAGAAAAAGCTACAATGAAAGAGGAGAAAAACAAGAAAACATCTGGCCCTATTTAATCAGGTTCTTCTTCGTGGTTTCGCTCCGTTCTCCTTTGGAATCATCTGTACTACTACAACTCAACGAACAGACAGAACCGGCGGCCTCTCATTAATTCTTACGAATTACGACCATGTAGGTATAACTCTTTCACTTGTCCTAATTAACGACAGCGACCATGGCAGTTACAATCAAAGCAAATTAATAATGACATTTCACCATCAGTTCATTGTTTTAGTCTGTCAGATGATTCTCTTCATCTTTTGTCGCATCTATAGAAGGGGAAAGAGAACATCCATGCGAAGAATAATAGGAAGGGACTGTGAAGAGAGAGGGGATTGGAGACGCGGCTTCAGTTGCTACGTGCAAGAAGAGGCAAGGAGCAACACGACAAAGACAGAAGGAAGAATAAACATAAAATGCATGGTGATGGCAGAAACAGTTAAAATCAGCCGCATGAGAAAAGCGAATTAGAAACAAAGACACGGAGAAATACAAGAGAGATCAATGCTCTATCACTTAATTATTTAAAGACCCACTAATCTTTGTTACTTTTGTAATGCGTAACGGTACCTTAGTTACTTACCCCAGATCGAACATGAAAGGGCAAAAAATGAAGAAATGTGGAAACACCTAATTTTGATCTCCATAACTTCAAACGAGATTTCTAAAGCCAAAACGAGCGCAAATCCGCCGCCGTCTTCTCAAGAACACTTCTCTGAGACACGGGTAAGGTGTTTTTACAGTTTTCTCAAAACGTAAGCTCTCTTAATAGATCAGAGAATTCTTATGTTTACGATTGATTATATGAGCAATAGCAAGAGATCTTAACATTTATATATAGCTTCCATATCGAGTTTCCCCATCACAAGGTCGATAAGGGTTCGATCCACATTGATTGGGATCCATTTTTTATATGGACTTTGACCATTGATTTAGATTATTTATTGGGATATATTATCTTTATCTGGATCAAATTATGTAACTTAACCAATAATTTATTGAAAAACTAAAAAATGCAATTAATAATTGTCCAACTTTATGAGAAAGGACAAAATTGTCCAACATTCTTCCCTTTAAACAAGCATTAATTGCAGTTTTGACTCTAATTTAAAAACAATTTTTAAAACTCGGTTAAGCCACTAGTCGACCATGTTTAAAAACAACCATTTGATCCAAAGATAACGAAAGTCCATCATTCCGTCCTGCAAGGCTTTCGATACCCAAAAGTATCAAATGCATGTGTCATGTACGACACAGATCTAATACAATCACAAATATTTAATGTCTCACTAACATGAATGGGAAAATGGAGTGTGACAAACTAGGATGATACCTTTATATTTTTAATCTAAATTATATCATCTTTGTTTGTAGGTCTCGATTTCTCCAACTTTATGCTAAACTGCATGAGAAAAATCTAGTTTTCTCTCACCAGATGCTAAATATCATTAGAGAAAACTTGTTTTCTCTCACCAAATGCTAAATTACAATAAAGAAAACCTTTATGTTCTCCAACTGAATGCTAAACTGCATTAGAAAACACCATTATGTTCTCCAACCGAATGCCAAATTGTATTAGAGAACCTTAATGGGATTAAAAACTTATACCCCCTATGTCATGTCAAATTTATGGATATCCTTACTAAAACTTTATGCGTCTAAATAATATAGGCTCAAGGTCAATCTGTTTATATGCCCAGTGACCTTTAAATGCTTAAGATTGACATAAATCTTAAAACTTTTATACGTATTATGACAATGTATGATAACACTTATTACTGAGGATAAAAGATGATCATCTCTATTGATAAACCACCATACTGTCATAATACCTCAAATGTATAAATGTACTTGGAGCAAACATAACGATTTCGTAATTAACAGTGTCTAAGGACTTCAAAATACCCATACTATATGCTTGTGTCACAAACACAAGTAGGCAAAGTCTTTCAATTAAAGGATGGACTAACATTTTCTCAGTCCTTAAATGCTCCAAATCTTAATGTCACCTTTTTGTATCAACACCTTTATGACCAAATAATTGACTTTTAAATGCTAATACCATGTGATTTTTTTTGTTGTTATTAAACAACATAGCAAGAAGATTACCACAGTACAACCAAATGGGTCTAGCTACTAAATCAACCATAGATAACTCAGAAATCAAGTTTCTTAGCTAAACCATCTGTGAAGCAACCCCACAGCATGCACTCTGCATGCATAGTCGAGGAAATTACCCGTGTGTACTTGACACACTTCCACGACATTATATCATCTGCAAACTTAAAACTGTAACCTTAAGTGGACTTTCGATCATTCGGACACATAGCTAAATTTGAATCTAAATTCCCTATGAGATTTGGTCTGTTGACTGCGCTATATGTCAACATATAATCCTTAATTCCTTTAAGTATCTCAATACTCGCTAGACTGCGTTTCAATGTTCTACACTTGGATTAACCAGATATTAACCAAACAGTCAAATGGTGAATGCAATGTCCTGCCTATTATATAGTTGAGCATACATCAGACTATCAATTGTGCTAGTATATGGAACATCCCTCATAACCTCTCTCTTTACTTTATTTTTTGGATACTGTGCTAAAGATTATCTCTCACTATAAGAGATAGGTGCTACGACAGGTTTATTGTCAATCGTATTAAACCTTTGTAACACATACTCAATGTATGCATTCTATGAGATGTTCGATGAGTGTTGAGATTTGTCTCAATGAATATGAATACCTAAGATAGAAGACGCTACACCAAGGTCCTTTATGTCAAAGTTCTTAACCAAAAATTGCTTAACCTTATACAACATGATCACATAATTTGACGTGAGCAATATATCATCCACATGTAGTAATAGGAAATAACTTTGCTCCCATTGACCTCATAGACTTTATTTTCCATGATGCCGAAAAAGGTCACAACCTCATAAAATGTAAGGTACCATTTTCGAGAGGTTTGATATAAATCATATATTGATCTGCATAACGCGCAAACCATGTCAATTCTATCTGGATCTTGAAATCTTTCAGGTTTCACCATATAGACCTCTTCATAAGGGTCTTTATTCAGGAAAGCGATTTTGTTAGCCATTTGATGTAACTCCATATCATCATGACCTATAATTACCTTAATCACTCAAAATTTATCCTAAGAGGATACGAGAGAAAAGTAACATAAAGTCAACCTTTCTCTATGAGTGAACCATTAGGAAAATGAGCAAGCCTATAAACCGCTGAACTTTATCCCGAAATCCTTTAGGTCTAATTTTCATTTCCAACTGATGAGTTTTCAGTTCCACTGTAAATCAATTGGCTCTCAAACCTTACTTTGCTTCATGGATTGCATCTCGTCATTCATTGCATCCCACCACACATCCACATTGGGTTCAAAAACAACTTCTATAAAAAGTAACTGAATCCGTAACATGTCTAATATTATAGTCCTGTACACCTGATAGACTATGAAATCAGATGGGATAGCAGGTCGTCTCATTTTAGTGGATTTACCTAACTGCATTAGATCTTGTATCCCCAGGAACTACTATATGTATACGTATGGGTTCCTGTTCCTGTACAATTATGGTACAAAGACCTAGATCCATCAGATCTAACTGTACGAGTAGCGGGTATATAATAACCGTAGTATCTGCCCTGCTATCATCCGAATGATCAAAGAGCCCACCATCATCATAGATATTGTATTCTAGAAACTTAGCTGCTTGTGATTCCACTATTCTGGTCCCTCCTTCTCTATAGTAAAAGTTGTAGCCTTAAAATGGTCGAGATATCTTACTAAATAGCATTGATCACAATAAGCATGTAATTTATCTTTATAAGGATTATACTACCTCAGTAGGGCAGCCCCATACATGAATGTGTGCAAGGCTAAGTTTCCAAACTTTTAAATAATCAAATAGATTAGTCTTGTTCTGCATTGATTTCTTCAAGTCCTTTAGGGTGCAGTTATGTCATTCGATAACACATCATTTTGCTCAGAACTACTCGGCATAGTGAATAAGTCACTATTTTAACCGATTCTAAATATCTGGCAAACGGACCTTTTAAAGTCCTGAAACACCATGTTTGCCATGATGTTCTCTTCTACGATCAAATCTGACTATCTTGTTGAATTCTCTCAGTTGGTTCTCAACCTTTAGTCTTTAAGAAAGAACACATAACTGTAAAGGGAATAATCATCAATAAATGTCATAATACATTTAGAATTGTACAATGCAACTGTATAAGGTCTTCCGATATCCGTATGTATCAGACTTAACAAGTCAAAAGCATGAGTTGACCTTAATATCCTTATGTCAACTTACCCCTGCAACAGTCAGCACATGTTCCCAGATCATCATAATCTAGAATTGAGAAATGCTTTCCGTGATCAATCTCTCAACCCTAGTTCTGGAAATGTGACTTAAACTTTTATGCGACACCATGTATGACTTCTCATTCATTAGGGTTCTTCTTTCATAACCTGTTTGGCAAGAAGATACGAAGAGGCATATATCTAATTCAGAGTAAAACACATTCTGTATAAACTATATAACAAGAAAGTTATACCATTATGTTTTGCATTAAACAACTACGAAACAAAAGCATTAAATACAAAACGTCAACCTTCTTTGTCTAAAAATTGATCAAAAGATCACATATAAAATGTGTCGTGTAAAACCCAATTGAACCTTACTATAAGGTTCAGTATATACATACCCCATAGGTATTACTTCTACTTCTTCATTGTTATGAATCATCAGTTCCTCCTTTCCTTTATTTGGCTTTATCCTTAATATGAACTACTGTATCGTGTTGATTAGATGTTCCACTATATAGCCACCAAATACTTAATGCTACTATCGTAAATTAGATTCATAAATTAATAAGCTAAGGAGTTACCTGATTGTCACAGTCTTTCTTTCTAGGCTTTATACTACTGGTTTCTTTATGTCATGCAGACCTTTTAGTAGCACTGGATTGACCAGCATCAGTATATAGAGAAGATTTTGACTTTCTACCTTTGAACTAAGCAAGCTTCATCTTTGCCTTCCCTTTAGTTACTTTGAGGGTTGTAGGAGTAGCAAACTTGAGTTCCTCCTCCTCAACAGTGCAATGGGAAATCAAAGCATTGAAGTCCCATTCCTCATCCAGCGAGTAATATGTCATCACCAGATTAGTAAACTCTGGAGGGAATGTGTTCAGAGTCTGGTGAACAATGAAGACATCAGGAAGAGGAATGTTTAACATCTTCAATCTATTGTGAAGATGAATCATTCTTGATATGTACTCCATTACTCCCCTTTCTCTCATATATCTCATAGAGAATAATTCTTTCATGAAGGCACATGTCATTAGATGAGATTGTGTACCTCTAGGAGACATTCCTAAGAAACTCCTTTGCTATGTCCATGTCCGGAAGTCTAATGAGCAGATGGTCAGGTATGGATCTCCTAATGATCATCAGACTTAATCTGCTAGACCGATCCCAGGCTTTATAAGCTGCTTTATGAGTTTTCAAGTTCATGGATGTAGATGGAGATGACCTATCCGTCCGTATGGCCATATCAACCTCAGTTATCTCCATAGCATCCAATACATCCTCCATCCACTTCTTTGTATTGAAACCGGACAGGGTTTTAATGGTGACACTTACTTTGTTGACAAAAAAAGGTGACTACAAGATAATATTTCAATAAGCACAAATGTAGGATAACAGCGATACTCAAAGCCATTAAATAGTATCTTTACTGAAAATCCAATCACACATATTATGAAACACCTTTGAGCTGAATACATAATATATGCAATTAGACCTCTACATAAAAGCGATCAGAGTACAAACTATCAACTCTTATGACATTACCACCTTTGGGCGAATAGATCACTTAAGCAATAACTTTCCTCCATCTAATGCCTTTATGCACATCTTAAAAAATTATGTAAGATCAACACCTTGGGCAGAATAACCAAACATAAAATCAGAGACATCCCCAAACATGCAAGCAAAGCAATTCAAAGTACTAACTTGAAAAGCCACTTTGGTGACTACATCCTCATCGACACTCAAAAAGTTCACAAACACAAGAGATACATCTTTATGTTATCCTCACATTCTTTATGGGCATGTGGTATGTGACAATGCAACATCCATAAATACAAAAACTTGAATGCACAGTCTCATTGTCACACACTTGTGCTGAAGACATTCTCTGAGAACTTCACTTGAGACTTTAGTAAAAGTGACATCTCAGTAGAGTGACTATCGTGCATCACCAGACACTGAACCAATCATCCGAGACATAAGAACCTAATGTATCTCCCTTATGGCAAGTTTGTTGCACAAAAATTCACTAAAAATAGCTTCAAAATGTCTCAATATACCATTTTCCAAGTAACTATCATGCAATCCTTAACACTGAACATGAGACCCGAGATATGAAAACTTGAAGTATCTCCCTCATTTGATGTCCAAAGCATAAAAATTCACTCGAAATCGGATTCAGAATATCTTAATTCCTTTTTTTGAAGTTAAACTTTAATTTATTACTTTTGTAATAAATCCAAAAAAATGGAAAAACTTACTTTATGAATTTCTCGGACCCAGAAACTGACCCAAAACACCCCGAGACACCCTTACGAAAAATCTAAAATTTTTGTGCTTTTTTGTTGAAAAAGCACTGTAGCAATCCATACGGCTACCAATGCGTCAGTGCTGACATCAGTCGTGGGTGATACATGCGTCACCCAATGACGCGCCTCAATAGTGAATGGCGTGTGCACCGTACGCGCTGACACGTGGTGCGACAGGATCTGCCCAAGTGTCGTCCTGTGACAAATATGTGCATTGCATGCGCTAGACGTACCGCCCCTCTAGACGATACTGTGCGTTGTTGATCGCTTGTGGCGCTCTCGACGATCTACGTTGGGGTAAGCCAGAAAAGGATGATTTTTGGCGAGTTTCGGGCTTGTTATTTGCACTCTCGGGCTTGTTTTCATCCCGTTTCTCAAGGCTATACTCATGTATACTACTTTCATGTAATAAAAGGCAAGAAAAAAAATGATAAACAAAAGTTAAATGTCAAAAAACCTTACGAAAAGAAAACTGAAAATTCTTCGTTTTTAACCACCCAATCACGTCACTATTCTGCTATCACGTGTAATAAGTAACAGTACCTTAGTTACGCATCTAGATCGAACGTGAAAAGGCAAAAAACTAAGAAATACGGGAATACTTGATTTCGGTCTCCATAACTTCAAACAAGCTTTTCAAAACCGAAACGAGTGCAAGTCCACCACCGTCTTCTCAAGAACTCTTCTCCATGACACGGGAAAGGTCTTTCTATAGTTTTCTCAAAATGTAAGCTCTTTTAATGGGTTAGAGAATCCTTATGCTTACGGTTGATTATAGGAGCAACTGCAGAAGACCTTAACCTTTATATATAGCTGCCATATTGGGCTTCCCTATCACAAGGCCGATATGGGTCCGGTCTACACTGATTATAATTCATTTTTCACACGAACTTCGACCCATTGATTTAGATCATTTATTGGGTCACTTTATTATCTTTATCTGGATCAAATTATATAACTAAACCGATAATTTATTAAAAACCTGCAAAAATATAATTAATAGTTGTCCAACTTTATAAAAAAGGGACAAAATTGTCCAACAACTTTGTCAACATCTTGTTTTGTCTGTTTAGTTCTGGAACTAATGAGACCCTCATACCATACCTGGAAAGAACTACGAAAGTAGGCCTATATATAACGTGCACCCGTCTCACTGCTGAGACACCAATCTCAAACCATGGAAATTCACAGCCCACGTTCTGAACTATCCAAGTATCAATATTTCTATGCGATCCCAATGCTAATCCTTTGTATTTTCCCTCTCACAGTCCAGTCGCTTATGGAAAGCACCAGTTTCAGCTTCACCAGCTTCACCTCTGGCATGCCTGACATAAACTTTGAAGGAGATGCATATGCAAGCGAACCAATCATCGAACTCACAAAAAGCTTGGAAAATATGTCCATAAGTAGCATTGGTCGCGTTACTTATGGCAAACCTATCCATCTTTGGGACAAATCCACTGGTCATCTGGCCGATTTCTCCATTCATTTTTCCTGTGTTGTCAACTCCCTAGGCAACTTCACTAGAGCCGATGGAATCGCAGCTTTCCTTGTTCCGACAGGATCTTACATCCCAACGTTGTCAGGAGGCGGATATTTAGGTCTCTACTCTGATTACATGAAGCCTAACTTTTTAGCCGTGGAGCTTGACACGATCTTGAATGAATGGGATCCCAAAGATGTGGGGGATCACGTAGGTATTGACGTCGACTCTGTGGTTTCTGCCAAAACTGTGAATTGGTCCTTAAATGATATAGAAAATGGGGGCAGAATCGACGTTTCAATTCACTATAACTCCAGCTCCAAAAATTTAAGCGTTTCCGTGACGAACGGCGATTATAAAACCTATGCAGGTATCCATACATATAATCTTAACTTGATTGTTGACTTGAGAGATTATCTGCCAGAGTGGGTTACAGTGGGCCTCTCCGGCACTACCACTAGATTGTATTTTGAGAAAAACCAGGTTTACTCTTGGGCCTTCTCCTCCAACTTGGAAGTTCACTCTAAAAGTGGTGGTCCTCCATGGTTTCTTTGGGTAGCTATCGGCACCGTTGCTTTGTGTTTGGCTGCTGGTGCGTTTTGTGGATTTTACTACCGGAAACCTCCAATCGCCGGACAAGGTAAGTTTGAAGAGGACTCTGGCCCAAAGAAGTTTACGTTCAAATCTTTGGTGGATGCAACTAACAAATTCAGGAATGAAATAGGAAGGGGAGGCTTTGGAAAGGTTTATGAAGGTTTGCTGCTCGAAACGAACACCAGAATTGCAGTAAAGAGAATTACTTTCAGGTCTCCATCACTTGGTTTTAAAGATTATGAATCCGAGATAAAAACGATTGGCCAATTGAGACATCGGAATTTGGTACAACTAAAGGGCTGGTGTCGAGAAAAGCAAGGTTGGTTCTGCTTCAGGCAAGAAGTGTTACTCCTTGTCTACGAGTTTCTGGTAGAAAAGAGCCTGGACTTGCATCTTTTTAATCAGGCTCGTCTCTTGACATGGGATCAAAGGAGAAGAATAGTATCAGGCTTGGCCACAGCATTGCGATACATGCAAGAAGAATGCAATCCATTTGTGGTACATCGTGACATAAAGTCAGCGAATATCTTGTTGGATTCAGAGCTAAATCCTAAGCTAAGTGACTTCGGGCAGGCTAGGCTTGTTGAACATGGGAATGCTGCACGTACCACGGACTTAATTGGAACAGAAGGTTATATATCTCCAGAGTATCGCCAAAGCCAAAAGCCTACAAAAGAATCAGATGTCTATAGCTTTGGCATAGTTGCTCTGGAAATAGCATGTGGAAAAAGAGCTGTTTTTCAAGGTCAGAGAGATGGTAGAAACAGTGAAGTGAAATTAGTTGGATGGGTTTGGGAGCAATACGGAAGAGGAGACAACGAAGACCCCATTCCTGCCATAGCTGACCCACGATTAAATGGAGCCTACGTTTTGGAAGAAATGAGAAGGTTGATTGTTGTTGGGCTTGCTTGTGCTCATCCAAGTGATAGCGATCGCCCTTCAATTAAAGAAGCCATTGACATGCTTGAGGGTAAAATTCAACTTCCCACATTACCACCGCAAATGCCAGTGCCATCGCAGATTGCAGAACTTGAAGCCATTGCATTCTCAACTTCTGGACCTCCTTCTCAACCTCATATTGGCACCAGCCAGTTGCCAAGAAGTCAATCTTTAGACTATAATACTGCACCTTCTAATGCTCCTTAGATATGTCGATGTTTTAGTACATATGTTAACAAACTTGTGATTTATCGTAATACTCCCTTGTGGACT
>JANKOD010000009.1:19644127-19654833 GCA_026284645.1 Erythroxylum acuminatum | reverse complement strand
CAACTTGTGCCTCATTTTCTTGCTCTTGTTCACCAAAACCCATGTCTTCAACATCCTTGAGAGCTTGTGGGGATGGTTCTCCATCACAATCTCTTTGTAAAAAATACAAGGCTGCATAAATAGATGACTCTCCTCAGACACTCACAAAGTGAGGAGTCTTATATATAAGTTACGTTGACTTTTTGAATTTTTTAAATTTTGACATTGACTTTATTCAGTTAAGTCCAAATTGCTAACCCTATTATTTTATAATTTTTTTAATATGTTAAATACTTCAAAAGTTTTTTTAAGTTTAAATAATATTATTTTAAAAATTAAATTAAATTAATATTATTTAACCGAAATTCAAACCGAATCTTAAACCTGAACAAAAATTTAATTAAAATTTGACTTATTGACTTCGTACTACTGAATTCAGTGGGTCCCAATTTATCCTTTGACGCTGATTTGTCAGTCTTCTAGATTGTGCGATGTCGATCCTATCCTCGCAGCAAGCGCGTGGAATACACGGTCCAATCAGATGCCGCCACTACTTTCCCACCACTTGGCGCAAAACTATGAGGCAGAGACATCAGTCATCCTCAGGATGTCTGCTCCTGCCTCCACTACGCTCGGAGCTGATTCTAATTCAATAAATGTTCCTAGGGACATAGAACCTAGGCCCTCGATTTTAGAAGCAACTCTGTTCATATGCTAATCCGACGACTGAGAGCTCCTCGCTCTACATTGATGAATTGCCGGCCAGAAGCTCAGAGAAGTGATAAAACAAAGGAGCTTAAGAAATTTGCTTGCTTAGTAAATTGTTCTTAATGGCTAATTTATCTTTATTAGCTCGGAATTGTGGAATAGCAACAGGAGGTGAAGATCGAGGCTTTATTGAATATGGTGCTGGTTCACGTTCTGGGAATGATTTCTTGTTCTCCAGTTGTTTGTTGAAAAGGGTCTGCGAGTATCAATCCAAGTGTGTCAGAGGTGTGAGAAGAGGGTTTTTTGTGGTTGCGAGAGCGAAGAAATGGAAAAAGCATGATTACCCTTGGCCAGATGATCTTGATCCGAATATTACCAGTGGACATTTGCGTTATCTCTCTCATTTCAAGCCTCTGACAGAGAAACCAAAACCAGTGACACTTCCTTTCGAGAAGCCCTTGATTGATTTGGAGAAGAAACTTATTGAGGTAAGATGGTGGTTTATTGTTTGAAATGCAAGATGTGAATTTCTTGTGGTGTTTGTTGTAGGTTCGCAGAATGGCTGATGAGACTGGCCTGGACTTCAGCGATCAGATTGGAGCTTTAGAAAAGAAGTATCAACAGGTAATGTTCTTACAGGGATGTTCAGTTTGTTAACTATTTGCGCATTTTATATGGTTTCATTTTCTGCTTTTTTCAGGCCCTGAAGGATTTATACACACATTTGACACCCATTCAAAGACTAGCAATTGCTAGACATCCCAACAGGCCAACTGTTCTTGATCATGTATTTAATATCACTGATAAGGTAGACAATAAATTTTTAACCAAAATTTTATATTATTTGGTTTTCCTCTGGGAGATTCAGAACCAAAATTTTATATTATTTGGTCCTCTAGGAGATTCAGTTTCTAATCTACATTCCTTTTCCTTGAACTGTTTAGTGGGTGGAACTACATGGAGATCGTGCTGGCTATGATGATCCAGCTATTGTTACTGGCATAGGAACCTTAAATGGTAAAAGCTATATGTTTATAGGTCATCAGAAGGGCAGGAACACAAAGGAAAATATTGCTCGAAACTTTGCAATGCCGACTCCTCACGGGTATGCTTTAGACTGCTGCAGTGGATTGATGATAGGGAGGTTCAAAACTGTTCTGAAACCCTTGTCTGAAAACAGCTACAGGAAGGCCTTGCGGATGATGAAATATGCTGATCACCATGGTTTTCCGATCGTGACGTTTGTAGACACTCCCGGAGCCTTTGCTGATCTAAAATCTGAAGAACTTGGTCAGGTGTGTTTACCTTTCCATTATCATTACCGTGTAGGAATAACATAGGTAAGTTATCTTTTTTTCTCCTTTTTTTTCTTTTATTCAGGGTGAAGCAATAGCACATAATCTGCGAGCTATGTTCGGCTTTAAAGTACCGATTGTAACGATTGTAACAGGGGAAGGTGGTTCTGGTGGAGCTCTTGCCATAGCTTGCTGCAATAAACTGTTCATGCTTGAGAATTCTGCATTTTATGTAGCAAGGTGTTAATACTTATCACTCGGATTTAGTAGTTCTGTTATCTGAAACAAGCATTTTAAATTGCTTGGAAACTGAGTTCCAAACCATCAGAAAACTATTGACAAAATTCTGCAATTGCCTGCATTGGAGCTTCACCACTTCTTCCATTAGGATTAGCTACTTTTATGGTTTTTCGCTAGTTTCCCATATATTATTGATTATTTTACGTAAGGAATTTATATGTTTTATGTGGCCTTCTTAATTCTTCAGTCCTGAAGCATGTGCTGCAATATTGTGGAAATCTTCTCAAGCAGCTCCGAAGGTAGTTCATTTCTTGGCTGGTTTTATTCTGGCGATTTGTTTACTTTTCTTATATAATGAGATAGTACCCTCCTTTCTGTAGGCTGCTGAGAAGCTAAGGATAACAGCCCAAGAACATTACAGGCTCAAAATAGCTGATGGCATAATTCCTGTATGCAATCTGTTCCTTTTGTTCAGGAATTTTGCTCTGCAATTTTCTTCAGTTCAACAGTATCATCACTGATGTTGTTATTGCCTTCAGGAGCCTCTTGGAGGTGCACATGCAGATCCTGCATGGATTTCCCATCAAATTAAGCTTGTGATAATCCAAGCTATGGAGGTAATTCATATTCATTCCCAAAGAAGCATGATTTCTTAGACATCTCTCACAACAATGCTAAAATCGTTAGGAACTAACAAGCATGGATAAGGAAGAGTTGCTGCGCCACCGGATGCTCAAGTTCCGACAAATAGGTGGTTTCCAAGAAGGTGTGCCTGTGGAGCCTGAAAGAAAGCGCAAAATGAAACCGTCTGATGTCAATAAACCAAATGTAAGTGACATAGAAATAGAGATCGAAAATTTCAAGAAAAAGGTCCTGGAATTCCAAAAACCACTTCCTGAACTAGTTTCTGCTCAAGCACTGGAAAAGTTGAAGCAGGACTTGGACCGTGAGATTACTAATGCATTCATTTCGATGGGGTTGCAAGAGAAGATTGAATCAATCAAGTTGGAGTTACATAAATCTTCTAATAATCAGCCCCTCAGTCGTAGCTTAAAGGAGAAAGTAGACAACATAATGTCAGAATTTAAGTACAACTTGTCAAGACCAGGGGCTTATCTTGGGTTAAAGCAAAAGCTTGAAAAGCTAAACAAGGTAGCAAGGATTGTTGAACTGAAAGAAAAAAGTGAGAAGTTGAAAGCAGAGATAAACCAGAAGATTACTGAAGAATTAAAAGCAAAAATGGAACTTTTGAAGGTTGCAGAAGAGAAGGTGTCAAAAGGTGATCCACTAGACAAAGATTTGTCTGAGGAAGTAGAGAAAGCTAGGACAGATCTGGTAGCTGCTCTTAAATCAGCTGGCTTGGAGATTGTTGGAGTTAGCGGGAGAAATGAAGCAACAACTCCACCACCTTCTGGTCTCCCTGAAAAGCTGCTGGAGTTCAAGAAACACATAACTGAAGAGATTGAAAGAGTGATAGACGCAGCAGGACTGAGAAGTAAAATTCAGGAGTTGAAGACGGAGATGTCAAAACGGTCGAGTTCAGGAAAACTGGAAGCTGAGATCAAAGAGCAGGTTCTTGCTGAATTGGAAGCCACGAAACTGCAGGAGGAGTTTGAGAATCTTACAAAAGAATTAAGAACTTCCTCTCAACTAAACCAAGGTGAAGTTGGTGCTGAAAACGTCAGATTATGGAAAGAATGTTAAAACTTGTTACAGATAGATTTGGTTACTGTTTTGCTTTTTGACGTGATTGAGGAGATAGCTGTTTTGTTCTTAAGCCATGTTGCTTCCTTGAGGACACTTAAGCTTCCGATAAATTTATTCATACGAACAATATGTTTTGTATATTGATCTTTCTGTATGCTTAACAATATGAGGTAGTGTATATATTGATGAATAATTATTTTGAGAGTTTATCAAGTTTGATTAGACTCTGATTTAGGGCGAATACTTCGAATTTAATTTAGGGTTAATTAATAAAAAAAGTTTTAATTTTTGTCAATTTTTTAATTATAGCCCGAATTTAAAAAAGTAGTAATAAAATGTCCAAAGTTTTGATTTTTTTCAATTCTAGTTCGAGCTTCAAAAAGTAGTAATAAAATGTTTAAACTTTTAATTTTTTCAATTTTAACCCGAAGTTAGTGTATCCGTTAAGTTTGCTGACGTAATTTACCACGTGTTTCAGAAACCTTAACTATTAATACACATTAACCAAATTTAACACAATAAATGAAGATTAATAAAACAACCAGTTGTTTAAAAATGACATAAATCAGATTACACAGCTCTGACAACCTTATACTTTGATTTCAATTTATACTTTCGTTTTCAGTTTGTTCTTTCAATACCCTCGCCCTTCGATTTTCAGATTATGCAGCTCTGATCTCCTCACACTAAGGGAATATAGAGAATGAACTAAAAACAAAGAGTTTACTGATGTAATACGTTGTAATGTGAGAGTAGTTTGGGATGTCAAAAGAACAAATAGAAAACAAAGGATTGGAGGAGAATAACCGATAATTTTGAGTTAAAATTGAATAAAATTGAAAGTTTGAACATTTTATTGCTACTTTTTAAAGTTCAAGCTATAATTAAAAAATTGACAAACGAGCTTTGGTTAATTCAAATATAGTTTGATTAATCCAAATATAGTTCGATTAGTTGCTATCTCTGATTTAGAATTGAACTAGTTTGTTAGATCTAATTAGATCTAATGCGTTGACTTAGGATAGGAAAGTTAGTGTTTTGTACTGTTAGTTCCTAAGTTGCTTTTAGGAGACAAATTTCTTGATTATTTAATTTAATTTAGCTTACTATCATGTTCTATATGTACTATAATAAGTTTTGCATTACATATTTTTATATCTTTATTTATACGAATTTATTTATATTTTGTATTGTTAATTTATCATTTTATATTATATGTAGGTTTATTAAAAACAACATTTTTATTCGGCCAATCATTTTATATCTTCTTCAATTCTAGTTAAAAATAAATATAAAATACATATAATATAAACATCCAACGTAGTAGGCTGATCATATGTTACTAATATAACAATTTAAATTAACTTTTAAACCGGAACAAAATTAATAAAATTAGACTTAAATTAGTAATTTAAAAAAATTATAATAAATTATTTATTTGAGTTAGATTTAATTAATTTAATTTAAATTTAAGAAGTGAGTTAATTGTCATCTAAACAATACTTTTATTAGTATATTTCATCATTATTATTTATTTAAAATATAATGGAATTAAGTTTGAAAAATTGGAAAGTAAAAAGGGCTTTTTGAAAAATTTTAAAAATTAATGATTTTTTTAATTTGTAAAAACTATATAAGAGATTTATGTCTTTTATTTTTAAAAATATAATCTAACTTAATTGTAACTTGATAAAATTCAAGTTTAGACACATAAAATCTTCTGTTTTGTGTTTTTACGTTGTGATATTTAATTTATCTCCGTCATATGTAAATATGTGAATAAAATTTAATAAAATATATAGGTAAGATTTAATAAATGTGTACTCAAATATAAAATTTTGGGCTATTTTTTAAAATATGAAGAACAAAACAATAAGCCTTTGTTTGGATTAAAGGAAAGCAAGAGAAAAGAAAGGAAGTGAATTGCATTTCTCTTGGTTTCCATTGTTTCGACAAAAATAAACAAAGGAAAAGGGAGAGAATAGAGAGGAATAGGATAAAAATTTGGACCAAATATATTTCCCACCAAATTGGCAGGAAAGAAGGGGAAATTCAAGATAAAATAAACCTAATATAAGTAAATTACCATTGTATCCTTATTAAATCTAACAAGTAAAGATAAACAAATTCTATAATCAAGGGCATAAAGGTTTTACAAAATTTTCTTCCATTCAATTCTCTCCTTTAATAAATTAGAAAAACAAACAAGAGAAAGAAAATCAGATTTATGTTCCGTTCTTGCACAAGTAAGTTAAGGATTCAGCTAAAGAAAAAACAGGTGATTAGGTTTAGATTAGATTAGATTAGATTAGATGCCCCAGAAGCGGCAGAGCGGTTTCTTCCAGTTCTTTGTCAAAATTTTGGGGCGTTTTCTTTCTCATCCCAAAAGCAGGCCGTGTCCGTGACTGCTACTTCTTCTGCGCTACTACGACCATTCTCTACGCCTTGTAGCTCCAATTCGAAATCCTAATTCCTTCACTTTCGCTCATTTTCCTCTCAGATCCGCCAGCATTTGGGTTCCCAATTTACCTTATCGACCGTTTATCTCTTTCGTTTTTGTGGTGGTTCTTTTAATTGCAAGAAACCCTAATTTCTTTCTTCCTTTAACTCCCGGCTTTGTACTGTACAAATTTCTCGGTTTTGAAAAACTACCAACTTTGATTTGCTACCTGTTGTTTAAAAACACTGGTTTCTCATATTATGCCTTGAAAGTTTTCGGCTTTAATCCCATTAAGACTAGGTAGTTTTCTGTACAAACTTTTGCCTTTGTGTCGGATAGTTGGTTAGGGTTAGTGTTAGTTTTAGGGTTTTTGTTGTAATGAACAACAATAACAATAGAAGGAGGTATACGCCTGAAATCGGCGGCGTCGGAAGAGGCGGAGGAGTAAACACGAACCCTAGTTTTCAATCGAGGGTTCCACAGCAGCAGCAATATGTCCAAAGAAATTATATGCTGAATCAACACCAGTTTCAGCAACAACAGCAACAGCAACAACAACAGCAGCAGTGGCTTAGGAGGAATCAGTTACCTCCTGATTCTGCCATCGATGAGGTCGAAAAAACCGTTCAGTCCGAGGCCGTTGACTCGAGGTTGTATACATGCTTTTTTGTTTTCAACAACCCACAAGATTGGATTTTGTGTGTTTTTTTTTAAATCCCAAGTTGTTGCAAGTGCTTAATATTTTTATACTCTTTAATTTGTAGGCTGAACTGATGTTATGCTCTTTATTTGATTTTTCTAATTAGTTCTCAAGATTGGAAGGCAAGACTACGGATACCCGTACCTGATACACGTTACAAAACTGAGGTTTGTTTCGTTTTCCATTTACTTGCTTACAATTATTGATGATGCATCTTTATAGGTTTAGCTGCTGATGCAATTGCTTCAGAATTTTTTGAAGGGTTTCTTTTATTTTTAGTCATATCTTGAGAAGTCTTATTTCCTTGAAGAGTTGCTACCTGTTGTGCTTAGTTGGACAGTTTGATTTTTTGATGGTCAGTCTGTATTTCAATTCCCCAAAATTTTGGAATGCTGATACTTTGTGAAACAACATGTGGGATAAAGGGTCATTATTCTTCTTGAAGGGGATATGGCACATCAAGATAATCAAGAGATATGCCTAGGTGATCCTAGGTGCTAAGTTGAGGCACCAGCGAGGGACAATGCCTTTCAGGCTTCAGCACCCGAGTCTTGTTGCCTTTTGATCAAGACATTGTGTGGCAAGTATGCCACTTAATGTCTTCCTTTTTTCCTTTAGATTCAAGGGTCTTCGTTGAAGCAACATCTTCCAACTTCATTATGTTCTTAGTTAAGCATTCAAACTGACTAAAGTAATGTGGGTGGTGACATTGCTTTGTAATAAAATAGACCAAGATACTTGAAATACGCCCATGATTGTCATTGTTTTTCTAAATTCTTATTCAAGAACTCTTTTTTTTTTCAATTTCCATCTGTCAGGATGTCACAGCTACAAAAGGAAATGAATTTGAAGACTATTTTCTGAAACGAGAGTTGCTCATGGGAATATATGAGAAGGGTTTTGAAAGGCCATCTCCAATTCAAGAAGAAAGCATACCAATCGCACTTACTGGTAGTGATATTCTTGCCAGAGCAAAAAATGGGACTGGGAAAACTGCTGCCTTTTGCATTCCTGCATTGGAGAAGATTGACCAAGATAATAATGTTATTCAAGGTTGGAACGTGTTCTCCTTGCTTTGGAATTTAGCTTGTTTAATATCTGTGGTACGTTAGATAATATCGGATACTCTGATGCTTTTGTCATATCATTCAGTTGATACCCCTTTCCTTGATTAACCTTTCCTTGATTAGTTAATTGTTCCTTTAATGGGGAGATAGATGTGCTGACTTGTTCTGCTTCCCCGGAATGGGGTCCATTGTGGCAGGCTCGAACAATTTCATAAAGATTTAGCCTTTAGCATCAGTCACGAGTATGTAACATAGAAAGATATAGGTGTCCTGTGGTACTGATGCCATGATCTTGCTTACTGCCTCCCTCCTTTTTGCAGTCCTATGCCTTTATGGAATATTATATCAAGTATATTTGTAAATAGTGCAAATATAGATTGATGGAACACCTGATTTGCACCAACGTTACTAGTTATGGCTTCTTTTCCTTCAAGTATAGACAGAGAATATCAGATTGGCTTTTTTTATTTCTAATTTTGTATTCTTGCTCTTTGACATTATATATGTGTTCTTATACAGTTGTTATACTTGTACCAACTCGAGAGTTGGCTCTTCAGACATCACAAGTTTGTAAGGAGCTTGGGAAACATTTGAAGATTCAAGTGATGGTCACAACAGGTGGTACAAGTCTAAAGGATGACATCATGCGCTTATACCAACCTGTACATTTACTTGTTGGGACTCCTGGAAGAATACTGGATCTTGCAAAAAAGGGCATTTGTGTTTTGAAAGATTGTTCAATGCTTGTCATGGATGAGGTACAATCTAGGCCTGATATAGTTGTACTTGTGTTTTAATCAAGGAGTTTTTTGACTTTAAAGAAAGTGGATTTCCATATAAAGAAACAGAAATTTGGTGCCCGGTTTTTATCTTAAGAAAGTGGCTATATGGTATTCAAGTGTTCTTCTCAGTATATTGAATTCAGTTGCCGTTCAAGAATTCTTGGTGTAAATTCACTTGATAGGTCACTTTAAGCATTACTTGTTGGTTATAATTTCAGAGTTGTTAGTGTAAATCCTTGTCAGTTGGAAATTGCCACTCGGATTGGGTGATATATGCTTAGTAAATTTTTCTGCCTTTGGTTGTCAGATGTTCTCTTGCTGCACATTATCTGCTAAATTATTACTCTAACCGGTGCAAGTATCTGATGTCACATGCCTCTTTATTCTCAGGCTGACAAGCTTCTGTCCCCAGAGTTTCAACCTTCAGTTGAGCAGCTCATACGTTTTCTCCCTGCAAATCGCCAAATCCTATTGTATTCTGCCACATTTCCGGTCACTGTCAAGGATTTTAAAGATAGATATCTACGTAAACCTTATGTTATCAATCTCATGGATGAGCTTACTCTCAAGGGTATCACACAATTTTATGCTTTTGTAGAAGAGCGTCAGAAAGTCCATTGTCTAAACACTCTTTTCTCTAAGGTTTGCTACAATTATGTATTTGCTCTCCGGTTCCTCTTCTTCTGTGGATATGGTGTGATTCTTGCTTTATGTGCAGCTTCAAATAAACCAATCAATCATTTTCTGCAACTCTGTGAATCGGGTAGAATTATTGGCTAAGAAGATCACAGAACTTGGTTATTCTTGTTTTTATATCCATGCAAAGATGCTGCAAGATCATCGCAACAGAGTGTTTCATGACTTCCGCAATGGTGCATGTAGGAATCTTGTCTGTACTGGTAGGTGATGGTGTCCTGGAGCTCATATCAATATGTATGTGTATATGTTTGTCAAGGCATGTCATTGTATGGCCTTTTTTTGATGTTGGTGGTCGCTGCAAACATAAACTGTTGGTTTCTACAATGATGCATTTTGGTTGTAGGCGATTCATGTTGTACTATGCCTTAACACTTTTAGCTTGTATTTCTAGTATTCTGTATTTTGTTTTTGCTTGGAAGTTTTATCACTCCTTCCTTGACATTGCACGCAGTCAGCATGTGTTGAATGATAACTAATGGGTTAATATGTACTTGATGCAGATCTGTTTACTAGGGGTATAGATATCCAGGCAGTGAATGTTGTGATTAACTTTGATTTCCCCAAAAACGCAGAAACATATCTTCATAGGGTATGTTGGACGAGTTAGCTTTTCATCAGCAATATGCCAGTTGCTTTTGTCCTTATATTTTTTTCCTTAAAATGCAGGTTGGTCGATCTGGAAGGTTTGGTCACCTTGGTTTGGCTGTGAATTTGATCACATACGAGGACCGCTTTAATTTGTATGCACTTTTTCTACTGTGCTTATTGCATAAACTTTATAGCTAGATAAAGCATCCAATATGAACACAATATTCTTACACTTTTCCCTACAGGTATAGGATTGAGCAAGAACTTGGGACAGAGATTAAGCAAATTCCTCCACATATTGATCAGGCAATATATTGCCAGTAGTTTGTGGTAGAATGTCTTGTAGTGAAGAATAGCGAGCGACAAAACTGAATTGGCAGTGGTAAGTAAATTCCATGGAATTTGCTAAACTTGTTTATTACCGTCATTTTCACTTGGTGTATACTATGTTCTTAACATTGTCTGGCTCGCAATTTTTTTGCTTCTCACTTAAAACATGTC
>JANKOD010000009.1:19618434-19632365 GCA_026284645.1 Erythroxylum acuminatum | reverse complement strand
TTATTACCTTGGTGAAGGTGTAACTGTAAATAGGTTTAATAAAAGAGTTCAAATATAGTTTTGTTTGATCTAAACTTTAAAAACTTGTCCTCATTTTGGATTGCAGGTTACAACTTGCCTGTATGAAGCTAAAACTGCTAGTAATTACTAGTCAACTATATGATAGTGAATTCATTCTCAGGCCTTTTACATACCGCCTGTCACACTATGAAACCATCCAAACAAGCGCTTAAGCTTGAGCTGTCCAATTTAGCTTGATCCGGGTCCTAAATTTTTACATAAAATAATTACATTTTGAATAAAATAATATCATTTTAAAATTTTAAAAATTAAAAACTTAGACTCTTGGACCAAATTGAACTCTTTAAGTACCCAAGTTCGGCTCATTATTGCCAACCCTACCTACTGTTGCGGGGGAATGGACTTAGGTTAGGGTTGGGTCCGCGTTGAGTGGTCCAGGAAAATAAAAAGACTCATTATCGTATTTCGTATGCTTACGTTGGCTCTTAAAAAATAAAATAATATTAGTTTAATAAAATTCGAATTTGAACTTAGTAAAAAATAAAAAATTATTTTCTGAATCAAAATAAAATTTTTTGTCAGACCCAACTTTTTTCTATGGTTCATTGACTTGCGGCTTAATACAAGGTCCTCGGATCTCTCTCATTTATAATAAAAAAATATACTTGTTATTCTAAATTAATTAAAAAAATGGCTCGAGATTTCATAAATTAAAAAATAATTTCTATGTAACTAATTTACGTTAGTTTTAATAATAAATTTATATTAAAATATTTTGACCAAATTTCCTAATAAATCAAAATTAAAAAATATTTTTTAATTTAGAGCAATGCTTTAAAAATCGGAACAGAATTTAATCTGGTAAAAAAAGTTTAAGGTTTAAAAGGTTCAATTAATATTAGACCGTCATAAATTGGTTAAAGATTAAATAAAATTAAAGAATTTAAAAAATGATTGTAAAGGACTACTTTTACCCTTCCATTAAAATCGAAAAACGTGGCTATTAAAAAAATTAATCAATTTGTTTTAATTTATAAAAATTATTAGTATACAAAAATAGCTAATTAGTAATAAACTAATTAATCTTTAATAATAAAAATTATTAAATTAAAATTTATAGTATTGACTTAAAGTAATAATATTTTAAATAATAACTCAAATCCAGAGAGATAGGAAGTAATATTTTAATGAAGATAGTCAAAGTGTAGTAGAGAGAAGATGCCAAATACATAGACGTGTCCCTTTTGTCCAATACTTTCCTGCCACGTAACCAAAAACACCTAGAGAAGATCTATACCCGTCATGTTGACTTAATGAAAGTGTAAAAAACTGCTTTTTTTAAAACTCTTTTTAAAAATATATTCACGTTATTATTTCACAGACATAAAGTACCTTAATTTATTTTATTAAAATATTAATAATTATAAATTATTATTAAATTTGAATTTGAATAAAAATGTAATTGATATTAGAGTCATTAAAAAAGAGTTTTGAAAGTAAGTATAATTACAATTGTAGTATTTATACAAAATATTATACTATAATTCAATTTAGAATAATACTTAAAGGGTTCAACTAGTATTAAATCATCATAAAATCAGTTAAATATTAAATAAAATTGAAGAATTTAAAATAAATTGAAGAAAACTGTTATTACTTATTGAAGAATTTATAATTTAATTGTAAAATGAGACTGTTAAAAAAATTAATTATTTTATTTTGATTTATAAAAATTGATTTAGATTATAAAAATATATTGATTAATTCAAAATTTCAAAAATTGGTCCGTTCAAAATTTTTATAGTTGAACGAACCGAATTTATATGGATGGGTCAGTTATACCTTTCTGTTTTCTTTGTTTCTTACCGCATAATTTACAGAGATTTTACTAATGGAAATTTGATGGCCCTCACGCCAATTTGTAGTGTATTTGTTAGAAAGTTACGAAGTAAAGAGAAAACCCTCGTGAATCATCCTTGACAAGCTAAGGAATTGCCTTATAATCTGCATGATTCAGGGGACGAAAACGTATAATTTTCATTGGCCTTGACCGAAAAGTCTACTGTCATCATCCTGACCCAAAAGTCTACTGTCATCAAACTTATTCCACAAACTATGGTTCAAGAAATTCCAGGCTAGAGATGATCAAAACCAGACCTGGAATGAAACTAGCTTGTCTGGAGGCCATGAAGAGGAACAACCGGCAGAGATCTGTGCTTAATTTCTGGCGTTCGTCGGCAGGACATCATAGAAATTTGTTAAGATCACCTGTGAACAAGGGACAAGCAGCTATGTTATTGGTTTCCTTCCTTCTGTTCGCTTTCCTTGGAGCCCTGGTCTTCGTGGGCTGGTTCGATACTGTAAGTTTCAACGAGACTCAGTGTTGGTTTACCTTTTCTTGGTTCGTCAGGTTTTGACATGATGAGGTTAATGTTGCTCTTATGTTTTTAAGGCTGTGTTTAGAGGTGTAAAGAAGCAAAATTCAGTCCCCAGAACGAGCATCGAAGTACCAAAGAGAGAAGAATTCCCACTCCAATGTTTAACAGGAAATGTGACACAAACCTGTCCAACGAAGTACCCAAGAAGACACAACCTGCAGAAACCTGACAGCATTTCAAACGTTACATGTCCATCATACTTCCGATGGATCCACGAAGATCTACGACCTTGGAAAGAGACAGGAATCACAAGGGACATGGTAGAAAAAGCTCGCAGGACCGCACATTTCAGGCTGGTGATTGTTGATGGTAAAGTCTATATGGAGAAGTACAGGCAATCCATACAAACTAGAGATGTCTTCAGTTTATGGGGCATTTTGCAGCTTCTGAGATGGTACCCTGGAAGATTGCCTGATTTGGAGCTGATGTTCGACTGTAATGATAGGCCGGTCGTGCCTTCCAAGAATTTCCGTGGCCCAAACGCCGGTCCACCCCCATTGTTTCGGTACTGTTCAGATCACTGGAGCTTGGACATAGTGTTCCCTGATTGGTCTTTTTGGGGCTGGTAAGAAACTCTGGACTAAGTTGAACTACTTCCCATGTTTTATACAACCTGAAGACATGAATTTCGTATTCAAATGGCAGGGCTGAGATAAACATAAAGCCATGGAAAGATGTTCTGAACAACATAAAAGAAGGGAACAAGAGAACCAAATGGAAGGACAGAGTTCCATATGCTTACTGGAAAGGGAACCCACATGTGGCTCCAGCAAGGAAAGACCTTCTCAAGTGCAATGTCTCTGAAAAACATGATTGGAACACTCGCCTCCACATCCAGGTTCTCCAATTTTTCTCTTTACCCAGTTTTAAATTACAGATTGCAGGCTACGCGATTCGAAAATTACGATCAATTCGGATCGCAACCGGAATTTTTTTTTATAGTTAAGATCAGAAGTCTAGTACACTTATCTGGGGATGTATGACATTTTGCCTTTCAGGACTGGGAAGAAGAGTCTAAAAAAGGGTATAAGCAATCGAATTTAGAAGATCAATGTACACACAGGTAGGGAAAAAACAAATAACAATAACAACTTCGTAAAAATTCCGCTAATGCGGAAAGGTTAGACATATCTGATAATACGCAACTTTACTTTTATACGAGGAGATAACAATTTGTTTTGAAGTTTGAATTTGATTTATTTTTGGGTGCAGATATAAGATATACATAGAAGGATGGGCTTGGTCAGTGAGCGAGAAATACATCTTAGCATGTGATGCTATGACTCTATATGTTAGTCCTCGTTACTATGATTTCTACATAAGGGGAATGGTACCTTTGCAGCATTATTGGCCTATAAGAGACAACAGCAAATGCACTTCTCTTGAATATGCTGTGGAATGGGGTAATAATCACACCAAAGAGGTACCTTCCCCTTTCTCTTTACTTTCATTTATATCATCAGTTTGGTCTTCGTTAAGACTTAGTTCTGGTCTGATTCGACTTAGTTCGATTCCAAAGTTATTGAACTAATTTCAATTTAATTGAATTCAGGACAAAACATTCAAGCCAATCACACTTAACTCAAGTTCAGAGTTAATAAAGTTTTTAGAGTTTAATTAGTTCATAATTAGGACCTATTTGTTTCTATTTATATTTTCGATTTTTTATTTCTGTTTTTAAATTTAGTTAAAGAGTCGAATTGATAAATATAAGAGATAGATTAAATCTTCTATTTTAATTATGATATTTTAATTATATTTTATTTATATATTTATGTGAATCTCTAATAAAAATATAAATAAAATTTAATAAAATAAAACTAACAAAACAACTAAAACAAAAAAATACTGCAACCTAGTAGACGAAAAGTCTTAAATCACTACATCACCAGATCAGTAAAACGCCATGGATTCTCAAATCTATAGCCTTTTTTTCCTTTCCTTTAGCCCCACATACACATAATTTAGGTAGGACGCAGAGGAATGAATACCCGATCAACCTCGTAAAGCCAGGCCGTTGGATGTCTTTTCAGTCTATGTTAGTGTGGACGTCAGTGAAGTACGTTTGCCAATCTCAGAACCGACGCCAGATTTATCGGATGCAAGTATTCTTGTTATATTCAATTAAATCTTATTCATTAATTTCACATAAATATATAAATAAGATTAAATAATTTAAAAGATGTAATTAAATAGAAGGGACTCATCTATTATTAACCAAAAGTCAAGTATTTAATCCTTAATTTTAGGTATAAAATAGCGTTAAATTCTTGAGCCGATTATCCCATCATGTGATGTACTTACAAACTAACAAAGAAATTAGTCACTAAGTTCATTAGTAGATATCTTGATCTAGACAAAAAAAAAACGTAAATGAGATTTAATAAAAGAGAATTGAAATATAATAATTGAAATAAAAAATTTGATGTGACATCTATCTTTATTTTTGGTCCAATCTGAATGCATACGGAAAAATTATATATATATATATAACCCGTGTTTATAAGGATGATAATAATCAGCCCACAGGTCAATCTTATTAATATTTTTTAAATTAAAAATATAAAATAACAATTTTTTAAAAAATTAAATTTGGACTTAGGTTGTCTACGCTCAAGTTTGTCCAAAACAGACCTAACTCTTCAAAGCAAAGCGATATCGTTTTGTTTAGAAAAGTTAAGGCATAGACTGATTTAGGCCTAATTTATTCCATATAAATTTAGATCCATAAATTAGATCATTGTATATATAAAATAACACCACAGTTTAACATTATACTTTTATGATTAATCTTTTTATTTTACAAACAGACATTTATTTCTAATCTTATATTTAAAGTACATGGATTATAAAAAGTAACATATTTTAAATTTTTATGTTCTTTTTTCATAATATGAAGTCTTCATGTAAGATTGAAGGGTAATAATTTTAAATAAATTTAGTTTTATTGAATTCAATATTAAAATTTTAATTCTTAGTTATAGAAGAAACCTAACAAAGTTTTATTATTTACACATTCTCGTATCTGTCAAAATAACGACTTAATGAATATGATTTGTTATGATAATTAAGAGATAATAACAATGATATTTGAGTATTGATTTGAACTTTGGTTTTATTAGGCACAGGCCATAGGAGAGGCTGCAAGTAACTTCATACAAGAAGACATGAAGATGGAGTACATTTACGATTACATGTTTCATCTATTAAACGAGTACGCAAAGCT
The DNA here is from genome assembly GCA_026284645.1 of Erythroxylum acuminatum. Classification (NCBI taxonomy): domain Eukaryota; kingdom Viridiplantae; phylum Streptophyta; class Magnoliopsida; order Malpighiales; family Erythroxylaceae; genus Erythroxylum; species Erythroxylum acuminatum. Next base: position 19,626,680 of record JANKOD010000009.1, on the reverse strand, counting down.
TCTTAAATTCAAACCAACCATACCTCCAGGAGCTGTGGAGCTATGTTCAGAAACAATGGCCTGTCCCAGAGACGGCATACACAAGAAGTTCATGGTGGAGTCACTGGTCATGGCTCCTGGAGACACGACACCTTGCAATCTCCCTCCTCCTTACGATCCCACCTCTCTCCGAGACCTTCTCGATAAAAGATCCAAGTCAACCAGGCAAGTTGAGATGTGGGAAGATGAATATTGGAACACTAAAAACAAGAAATCTTAGCACTTTCTTTCTTCTTCCTCCTGATAACTTAACACAAATCACAACCTTTATACCTGAACAGCCTTCAGGTATTCCTGATAACTTGACAATTTAGCTTAAGCTTTTTCCTATTTAGCCTTATTTTGATTATTATTTACTTTCGCTATCTTTATATAACCCGTAAGATACAATCTTAATTTTGAAATATGAAATGTCATAATCATTTAATGCACAAGTAAAGAAAGAGTGCATAATCAGTTTATGATTTTCATCACTTCCAATATCTTATCCAATCCTCAGGATTCCAACATTTTTACGCCGATAATCACTCACAATAAGTGAAGAGAAAACGACTCGAGTGGTAACTCTATCACGCAATGATGTCTCACTTAAATGTAGAAAAGGACTCAAACGTGGTAGGTTGATCGCTAGGACTACGATTTCTAGTCATGTTAATCTTATTTAAATTACAAGATCAGGTCTTAGAGAAAGTCCAGTGTATCGGTTGAATGTGATAGGAAACACTATTTAATGAGTTGTTGTACAACTCACAACTCACAAAAATGGACATACTCTAAAGGATACCATAAGAAATTATACCGGAATATTAAAATTTTATGGAATTATCTTAATATAAATTGTATGTGATTTAGTGTTAAATATGTATATATGATTATTCTAACCGAATTTTACATAAAAAATTAATATTTAAAAAATTGACTGATAGTTAAACTGATTAAACAAAAGATTTAGGGTTTAAAATATTCAATTGATATTATAAAGATTAAATAAAACTAAATAATTTGAAATATAATTGAAAGATATTGTTCTTATTTATCAAAGAAATTGAAGTTTAATTACAAAAAAATTGTTAAATAAAAATTAATTGATTTGTTTTGGTTTATAAGAATTTATTTATTTATAAAAATTAACTAATGAATTAATCGTTTTAAACAACAAGAGTAAATCTAATTGCTTATTGGAAATGCAATATGTGTGTATCATTGAAATGAGGTGAATTAATTGTTCAGTGAAAAAGTAAGTGTAGTGATGCGTAGTTTTTTTGGTAGAAAGCTGAATAAAGTGCATAGTAAGGGATTAATTGATTTGGAAGACATATATATACTATGTTGTTGATGTGCTTCTGGTGAGTGTGAGCTTCTTTGCGTGTTGCTTTTGCATGTGTGTTGCTTTTGCATGTGTGTTGCTTCAGAGCTTTCCTTTGAAGGGCGGTGATTCCTTCAAGCAGGCTGAATGGTTTTGTATTGTGTTTTCTTTGATGTGTTGTTGTTGATTGATTCATTGTTATTGCGACGACTTCCAGATTTATATCAGTGGAGCAGAACTCATCGAAAAGTTGTTCTTTTCTATCTTAAGTGTATTTAGTTTTTGTTCTTTATTATTTTAATCACTTGAGTTATCTGTTCATTGTTCTTTCGTTAAAAAATTGATTGAGAAAATTCTCTGTCGAGGTTAGTATGAGGTGGTCGTACTATTGGGTGTGAAATTCTTTCACGGGAAGTGAGGTTGAGAGATAGTGTCAAAGGTTGAGTGATGTCGGCTCAGTAAAACTTTGGGTAAATCTATTGTACTTCAGTGAAAGTTATTAAGCTGAGTGAGGGCCCCGCAGACATAGATAGGGTGTGCCGAACTACGTTACTAAATTTTTGGTATTGATTTATTTTTTGGTTTTCTTAATTTTTCTGATTTTTTTGTTTGCTAGAAACGAATCGGAAACTTTGCGAAACTACTCCTCTTCGGTTTTTCAAAACCTTAGCACTTTCTTTCTTCTTCCTCCTGATAACTTAACAGAAATTAGAACCTTTATATCTGAACGGCCTTCACTAAGCTTTTACTTGCATTAATGATGAATTTTCTTTTAAAAAATATGAGTTTAATATATGACTTTTGTGTCGAATAAATATGTATTCCTTACTTCTTAAGAATTTAGCTTAAGTTCCTATTTAGCCTTATCGTTATTATTATTTACTTTCACTATCTTTATTGTATTATTTAGTTTATTTTAAATTTTATTTAGTGGATCGTTCGAAACAATCTCTCTACTAAGTAGAGGTAAGGTTAACGTACTACAAAATCTTCCCAGACTCTGCATTTCGTAGCTTGTAAATAAGCTATATATTGGAAGACAATCAAAAGGCCAATATTAATAAAATTAAGAAAACCAATTAAATTCAGCAATTTCCTTTTTACTAACAAATTGTCAATAAAATAGGGAATAATAAAATTCCCCAAATCTTTTATTGAATCCAGCAGTTTTTCTTGTAAGAGGGTGAGTTGTTCTTGTTCTTCCTCAATCAACCACGTCTCCTCTTCTTCTTTCACTTCATGAACAGAGACTTTCATATCTTCTTCAACCTCTATGTCTTGTACTCTCTATTCTTCGTTCTCTTCTTCTTTAGCTTCTAAAAGAGAGACTTCCTTATATGATTCAAACTCAATCTTGGTTGTCTTTTGTTCTTCTTCTTCTCGCTCCTTTGAAGATTCAACTTCATCAATTATCATTAGCAAGCTACCCTCCTTCAGATTTTTTAATACCTATTTCATGCTAAATTTCACTTATTCATCTCGAATCCGAATGATGAAGTTGTCTTTATGGACATCTACCAAATCTTTTCAGATTGTCAAAAATGATATACCAAGAATTATTGGATAGTTTTGATCATTTTCAAAGTCTAAAATGACAAATTTTTTACCGAATTATTTTTATTGTCATTGTTCGAATAATTTAAAGAAATTTAATATATCCAGATCATATTTTGTCTAAGATAGTTTAAATAAATTTAATGTATTCATATCACATTAAATAGGATTTAAATAAAGTTCCAAAGCTCATTAGCATATATGAAGAAGGATAAATAACTTCAGTTCTTAATTTTGTTCCTATTTGTTAAATAAAAATTAGATTGGTTTATAAAAGAAATCCATAACTTAAAATAATAAAAATTGAAATGTAATAAGATATAAAAACAACTTGAATAAAAAATTAAATACAACCCGTAAGACACAATCTTAATTTTGAAATATGAAATGTCATTATCATTTAATGCACAAGTAAAGAAAGAGTACATAATCAGTTTATGATTTTCATCACTTCCAATATCTTATCCAATCCTCAGGATTCCAACAATATTTTTACGCCGATAATCACTCACAATAAGTGAAGAAAAGGACTCGAGTGGTAAATCTATCACGCAATGATCTCTCACTTAAATGTAGAAAAGGACTCAAAGGAGGTAGGTTGATCGCTAGGACTACGATTTCTAGTCATGTTAATCTTATTTAAAATAGAAGATTAGGTCTTAGAAAAAGTCCAGTGTATCGGTTGAATGTGATAGGAAATACCATTTAATGAGTTTTTTTTTTTGGGTACAACTCACAACTCACAACTCACAAAAATGGACATACTCTAAAGGATACCATAAGATATTATACCGAAATATTAAAATTTTATTGATTTTTTAAATATAAATTGTATGTGAATTAGTGTTAAATATGTATATGTGATTATTCTAACCGAATTTTACTTTAAAAATTAATATTTAAAAAATCGACTGATAGTTAAACTGATAAAACAAGATATTTAAGGTTTAAAAGATTCAATTGATATTATAAAGATTAAATAAAACTAAATATATTGAAATATGATTGAAAGATATTGTTTTTATTTATTAAAGAAATTGAAGTTTAATTACAAAAAGATTGTTAAATAAAAATTAATTGATTTATTTTGCTTTATAAGAATTTATTAATTTACAAAAATTAACTAATGAATTTATCGTTTTTAATAACAAGAGTAAATCTAACAAGAAAGTTAAAAACTAAACCAAAAAATTGGTTAGTTTAAGTTGATCCGATCGAATTAGTTAGATTTTTTATTATTGAAATAATTGGACAGATACTTAATAAAAAGTTATTCATCCCGAGACAAAGGTTTAAAGGAATAGCGTCATTTAATAAAATTTTAAAAAATTTCTTAACTTTTTAAATTATAAGAAATTTTTATTTGTTAATTTCTTAAGAAATCACATTTTTAAATATTTTTAAGAATATTAATAAAATATAGAACACCCGTCAAATGTCAATTAACTTGATTAGTGTTCATCTCTAGTTGAGTATTTTAAGAATAAAAGATATAAACTTTTTTTAAGAAATTTTACAAAAACTTTATAGTTTTTAAAATAATTGAAATTATTTTATAATCTTTAATTTAAAAAAATACGTGAAATATAAAAAAACTTACACACACACAAACACACAACTTTTGCTTATATTTATCCCGAACCAGATGACAATCAATTTTTAAATGCTTGATCCGTTTATGAAAAATAGGATTAACAGTAATATGGACAATAGCCAAATTGTTACACCACATAGGAATAAGAAATGAAATGGACAGTCTAAAATTAGCCAACAAATAGGAAATTCATTGTAACTCACAGACCGTAGTACAGAGGCTGCGATATTCAACCTCTGTGGAAGACCGAGAAATCGTAGACTGTTTCTTAGTCTTCCAAGAAATCATGGCATCACCTAAAAATATGTAGGAACCTATTAAGGATCTCTGACTAAAAGGGCATGCAGCCCAATCTGCATCACAAAATGTTTGTAGTGAACATGAATTATTGTAAGGAAAAAATCAACCTGTAGATGGAGACTGTTTCAGATACTTGAGCACATGAAGGGCACTTGTCTAATGCTGTTTAGTAGGGGCTTGGGAAAACTAACATAACTGTTGAGTCGCATGAGTGATATCTGGTTGGGTGAATCCAAGATAAAGGAGATGCCTAACCAGCCTTCGATACCTGTCTGGATGCACCAGTAAAAGAGAGCTAGCATCATCAAAACGACAATGAGGAGATAAAGGAGTGGCTGCCCTTTTGAACCCGTCAAACCTGTATCCTTGAGGATATCCAACACATATTTTCTTTGATTCACATACAAGCCATTGTCAAATCTAGCAAGTTTCAATCTAAGAAAATATTTTGTAGACCCTATGTCTTTAATAGTAAACTGGTCATGTAAAATCTGCTTTACTTGTTGAATACAAGTCTCAGTTGGACCCATGACTAACACATCATCAACATATACAATGATAGCAATATAATCAGCCTCTTCTGAATTAATAAAAAGACACGGATCATGAGCATAGTGCACAAAATTTTGCTGGCAAAGAGAAACAGTAAGCTCATGATTTCATTGGCGTGAAGCTTGCTTAAGACTATACCTCCGCAAACGACACACTTGATTGGGGCCAGCCTTGGTATAACCTTGAGAAGGTAATATGTACATCTTCTCATCAATATAACTATGTAAAAAGGCATTGTTTATGTCTAATTGATGTAAAGGCCACCCTTTTGTAGCAGCAATAACTATAAAAAGTGTCACAGTAACCATCTTGGCAACTGGAGAAAAGCAGTCAGTGTACCCTTCAATTTGATTATAGCCTTTAGCTACTAACCTAGCCTTATATCTATCAATAGTCCCATCCGGTTTAAGTTTAACCTGATACACCCATTTAGAACCAATAGCGTTTTTACCCTTTGGTAAAGTAGTAAGGTCCCAAGTATGATTGCTATTAAGAGTTGCCAACTTAGCCTCCATAGTAGCCAACCAATTCGGATTAATTTGAGCTTGCTTAAAAGAATTAGGTTCCTCAAGATTAGACACATTTGCTAAAAAAGACTGATAAGTTGCGGTAAGATGTGAGGAGATTAGAAAGGGATATGTGGGAGGTGTATGAGAAGAGGAATTAGGTATATTAGGAGAAGTATGATGAGCAATATTAGCAACAAATGCAAGTGAAACAAAATCATTCAACCAATTTGGTCGTTGGGTCACACAAGTACTCCTCTGAATAGGAGCTGGACTCTGTGTAATATCAGTGGAATAAGGTGTATCAGATGAAAGTGGAACTACTGAATTTGATGGACCAACAATAAGAATTTTAGGAGGTGATGATTCTTGAAATACAACAGGTGTTAGGACATCTAGATTACGCAAAGGAACTAATTTTAAATCCGAAGAAATATACTGAAATGAGAATATGTTCTCATAGAAAACACCATCCCTAGAAATGAAAATATGATGATGTTGCATATCTTAAAGTTTGTAAGCCTTTTGACCTAAAGAATAACCAAGGAAAACAGATTTGAAAACCCTAGGAGCAAACTTATCTTTATGAGGAGATGTGTTGGAGGCATAATACAAGCAACCAAAACTTCTTAGAAAATTGTAATCTGGTTCTTTGTGAAATAGAACAGAATAAGGAGACTTCCAGTTAAGAACAAGAGTTGGAAGCCTATTGATCATATATGTGGCTTTACAATTGAATCTCCCCAAAACTACTTTGGCAAATGAGACTGAAACATAAGGGCTCTAACAGTTTGTAACAAACGTTGATGTTTTTGTTCAACAACTCCATTTTGTTGTGATGTGTAAGGAGAGGTTTCCTGATGTATAATGCTATAGTTGATATGAAAGTCTTGACAACAATGACTCAGGAATTTTGTTCCATTGTCTATTATGATGATTTTGATTGTAACGTGAAACTGATTTTTAACAAGTTTAAGGAATTTATATAAGAAGGAAGATGTTTGACTTTTGTATTTGAGTAAATATGTCCATGTTTTTCTAGCAAAGTCATCTACTATGGTTAAAATGTATTGAGCTCCACTATTTGACCCCTACTTATAAGGACCCCAAAGATCCATATGCAACAGTTCAAAACAAGCAAATGTACTAATACTACTCTAAGGCAAAGGAAGTCTGGTTTGTTTAGAAAAATGACACACATCACAAGGTTGTGTACAAAATTTCATATCATTGAAAGAACATTGCATCTGTTTCATTACAGTAAGGGATGGATGACCTAATCTTTGGTGCCAAAAACCATCAAGAATAGCACTATGACAGTGTACTAGCTTATTTGAATGATTATCTAAAAGTGTGGTGTAAGACAAACTGATGTTTTTTTTGAAATGAATATGTGTCAAGAATATATAGTCCTGCATTTATAATGCCATAGTTGACAAGAAATTCTTGACAACTATGACTCAGGAATTTTGTTCCATTGTCTATTATGATGATTTTGATTGTAACACGAAACTGATTTTTAACAAGTTTAAGGAATTTATCTAAGAAGGAAGATGTTTGACTTTTGTATTTTAGTAAATAGGTCTAGGTTGTTCTAGCAAAGTCATCTACTATGGTAAAAATGTACTGAGCTCCACTGTTTCCCTGCTTATAAGGACCCCAAAGATCTATATGCAACAGTTCAAAACATGCAAATGTACTAATACTACTATAAGGAAAAGGAAGTCTGGTTTGTTTAGAAAAATGACACATCACAAGGTTGTGCAGAAAATTTCATATCATTGAAAGAACATTGCAACTGTTTCATTACAGTAAGGAATGGATGACCTAATCTTTGGCACCAAAAACCATCAAGAATAGCACTATGATAGTGTACTGGCTTATTTGAATGATTATCTAAAAGTGCGTTGTAAGACAAAATGATGTTTTTTTTGAAATGAATATGTGTCAAGAACATATAGTCCTGCATTTACCTTTCCAACTGTTAAGATCTCATCAATCACAAGATCCTGTAGAACACAACAGGTTGTATAAAAGGTAAATTTTGTAGGAGATTGACAAGCTAGTTTATTCATAGAAAGTTGGTTATATTTGAATGAAGGTACATATAAAGAGGATGACATATTGACAAACTCATTTATTCATATATATTTTTATATCAGTTGGATGAGTTTTTGTCACTAAAATTGGTCTTTATAGCTTTATTTGGTTATTATTTGAATTATTGTGCCTTACATTTAATTTGTGTTTATAGGAGCAAAAATTGTCGTATTTTGGTTTAACTGTGATAAATTAATTTTTGCGCAATTGATGCTATATTATTTGTAATTTTTGTTGTAGGGTATTTGAAGAAATTAAAATTACAAAAAAAAGATGCTTAAATGCAAGCAACACT
>JANKOD010000009.1:19545520-19564012 GCA_026284645.1 Erythroxylum acuminatum | reverse complement strand
GCATAAATTATACATTTGCAAAGTTTATTGAATTGAATAGTATTGAGATTTGCTTGTGGTGGTTGATGCTAGAAGTTTGAGATTGAAAGTGATTAGAAGTGTTTTTGATGTTTTGTGAATCTTAGAAGTTGTTGGAAAATGCTTGGGCAAAAGCTGGAATTTCTTTGTCCAGCTGGTGTCCGTTAAACGGACACGCCTGTCCGTTTAACGGACACTCTCGGGTGGATTTGGACCCTTCGTCCAGTCCATGTCCGTTAAACGGACATGTGTGTCCGTTTAACGGACAGTCTCGGGAGAAAATGGCACTTAGTTGAGGGTGTGTCCGTTTAACGGACACTCTCGGATTGTTTTGATCCCTTGTCCAGCAGTTTCGGGTGAATTGGAAATTTTTGCCATCTCATGTCCGTTTAACGGACATTAGTGTCCGTTTAACGGACATGTTTGGGCCAGTCTTAGTATTTAATGTTTTTGACCGTTTTCGAATTCGAATTTTGTTTTGTGGCCTTCTTAAGAGTCGTAGACTTTAACGTCCTCTTTCTAATGGATTGAAAATGAAAATGAAAACCAAATTAATTGATGTAAGAAAAGTTTTGGCTTCCGCGCCGAGTATTTCTCAAATTGGTTTAAGGCTTCTGTCCGAATAGATTTTTCTTCGAGGGTTCGTTGAGGTAACCCTATTGTGGCAGCCCGCCAGTGTTTTTCGTTTTGTATTTTCGGATCATTGAGTTCCGTGAATGTGGTTTGACATCAAGGTCGGGCTTCAGGAACGGGACCCAACAGGAAATCACATTTTTATCACATGCATTAATATGAAAATGATATATGCATTTTTTGTGTTACAAGCTATATTATCCAAATAGCCTACTTATTAATATGTTTTTCATTTTTTTAAGCTCCTTTGAGCTTTATTAACTTTTGCTTTTTGTGCTAACCACAATACATGCCTTTAACCTAACCAAATGTCTTACCCAAGCTATAAAGCTAGTGGATCATTTATTATTGTTAATGTTTGTGGATGCGTAAAAGCATAAGTGTGGGGTTATGCCTATAAGCGGGTTGGTTATAATTGATGAAATGCAATTTTATCTATAATCAATGAATTCCATTGTTGATGTAGTTTCTTTCAATTTTTTAAGAAAAAGAAAAAAGAAAAAAGAAAATAAAAGAATTAGAAAAAGAAAAGTTTTCGAGGAGGAAAATCATTTGTTTTGCAAAGTAATTAATATTAGTTTTCCTCTTAAAGTTGTATGGAATGGGTGTTTTGATTATGATGCAAATGAGGGAATGTTGTTTCGAAGGATCACTCCTTATGGTTATAATGTATTGTTTATCATTTATTAGGTGACTATATTCAATCCTCATGGGATCGATATCAAATGTACTATAATATATGAATCGTATACTTATGGCATAGAATAAATAAACCAAACAAGTTTTTGGCGCCATTATTTCATATTGCAATTTTGGCATATTATCCAATCAAATTCTTTTGATTTAAGGAGTTTGATACTTTGTTTTCTTGTGTGATTGCAAGTGAATGAACACCAAAATCACAAAGAGCACAAATAAATTAGGAGATACATTAATCTCTTATGTCACCAAACATTAAAGAGAAATTCAAAAAGCAAAATGCTAAGAAACTATAAATAAACAAATGATAGAAGAAGGAAATCAAGGAGGACAACAAAAGACCTTTATAGATTTCATAAGGTTAGGTTTATGAAAATCAATAGGACCATAAAATCGCCCATCTTAGCCAACAACATCTAGATAAGGCTAACCTTATTAAATATGCTACAAAACTATTTATAGTTTTATAGATTTGTTAATGAAGACCCTAATGCACAATTCAAAAATTTCTTGGATATATGTGACACTTTTAGATACAATAAGTTGTCTAAGGATGCAACAAAGATTAGTTTATTATTTTTTACATTAAAGGATCGAGCTAAGGTATAATTGAACTCTTTCAACCCTGAGAATGTCACAAATTGGGAGCAATTAGTACATTCCATTTTGGCGAAGTATTTTCCATTGATGGAGACCACAAGAATCATTAAGCAGATCACAAACTTTTAGCAGAGTGATGGAGAGTCCTATATAAAGCATGGTAGCAATTTGAAGAATTACAATAACTATCCACACCATAACTAAATTCTTATTATAAACATTCTAAAATGGAGTTAATACACGTACAAGAGGCACTATAAATGTAGAAGCTAGTGGTTCTTTGAAGAGAAAGACAATTGATGTTGCATATGATTTCTTAGAAGAAATGGTGAACAATAGTTACGTATGGACAACAAATAGAGGCAAGCAACATATTTTCAAAGACTAGAAGAGAGTGATAGTTGTGGTTTCAATGACAGCCATGTAAGCTTAGATGTCTGCCTTTGCTAAGCAATTGAGCAACTTACAGGCCTCTTCTTCTAACCTAATAAAGGCAATGCAACATAAACGTGGGTTATGTGGGCAATTAAGCCACATGGTAACTGATTTTTTTTAATGGATAACAATGGTATAAAATAAGTCAATTTCATGGGAGATGGAAAAAGGGGAGGTAACAATCCATACTCTAATACATATAATCATGGGTGGAAGAACAACCTAAATTTTTCTTGGATTAATAATGCAGGAAATACACGAGAGCATAAGGTCCACCAAGTTTTAAGCAGGATAGGCTTGGATCCTTAGAGTTAAAGAAGGAAATTTTAATAGGCATGCTAAGCTCTAAGTTCAATAACCAAGATGAAAGTCAAAAGATGATGGAAGCCAAATGTAATCAAATAATGAATAACCACTCCCCTTCTGTTCATAACTTGGAGGTTCAAGTTAGGTAACTTACTAATGCATTGTCAAAAAAATTTGAAGAGTCACCTAAGCAATATAGAATCAAATCCATAGGATCAATTGAAAGCCATCACACTTAGGAGTGGGAAATAGTTGGAAGAACCATTTAAAAAGCAAGTGGAATCCCACTAAGTAGAAGGAAGCCAAGAAAAAGAGGAGGATAAAAATGAAGAGAAAAATTATGTGCCACCATGACAATATACTCCAAAAATTCAATTCCCACAAAGGTTAAAGAAAACCTAATTGGATGCACAATTTGCCATTCTTAGAAAAGTTGAAGAAGTTACAGATCAACAAATCCTTTATAGAGGCATTGGAAAACATTCACAAGTTTGCCAAATTCCTTAAGGACATCTAACTAACAACCATACTGGGGGGGCAACAAAACGGTGTCATTGATGGAGAGTTGCAACTCTGTAATTACTAGCCACATCCTCCCAAAGTTTAAAAAAAACTAGGGAGTTTTACTTTTCTTTGTGTAGTTGGTAATCTTGAATTCTCTAAATGTTTATATAACTTAGGGGCTAGCATTAACTTAATGTCTTTGTCCATTTTCAGGAAATTAGGACTGGAAGACATAAAGCCAACATTTATGGTTATCTAGGTGGCAGATCAATTGATCAAGAAACTGTTTGGAGTGGTGGAGGATATATTAGTCAATGTAGACAAGTTTATCATCTCAGTAGACTTCATTTTTTAGATTTTGAGGCCGATTAGAACTATTGGCTATTTTTTGGGAGCCCATTTATGAACATTGAAAGAGCATTGATTGATGTGCTTGATTAAAAATTAGTTCTTAGGGTTGTTGATGAGAAGGTAGAGTTTAATATGAGCAAAAAATCAAAGAATCCAGTAAAGGGGAATGCCTGCATGAAAATTGATATGGTTAATAAATACATAAAAGAGCCAGATGAGCGTTATAAAGAAGAATTTAGTGTTTGGGAAGTTGGAGATGAAGAAGAATGAGAAAAGGAGGATTTAGGTATTCAATTAAAGTAAGAGATCTTAGTAAGAACGAAAGCACCTATGCCACCCTCTGTTGACACTAGTAGGGAAAAATAAATAAAAGTGGTGGATTAAATTAGAAAGGGAATGAGAGCTATGAGATGGAAAATTTTTAATATAGGAAGCATGAATCCTAATATGATGACGCATAAGACCTCAACATTAAAAAAAAGAGTTGGTTGAAAAATATACATAGGTTTTTCATAATTTTATGTTTGTTGGTTCATTGTTTTTTTTAATGTTTTAAGTTTATTTGGTAGAGAGTTGATTGTTGGAAGTTCATGGTATAAAGGGTGTCAAAGCTCCTTCTTCAATGCCATCACCACTGATATCCATATAAGTATTCTTGCCCTTGTTTTGTTTCCTTTTATTTTTGTTTATTATATTTGTTATATAAGTTGTTTTTAGTTGATTAGGTTGGCATTATGTGAACAATTGGTTATAAGATGTGTACATTGTGTGAATACGATGATGCATGAAATTGAATAGAATTTGCTTACCTTTGAATATGGTCATTTAAATTTTAAAAGCTTAAGTGTCTTTAGGATGAATATACATGTTGATTAGGACATGGAACCAAGTCTTTCACTTTATGACATTTGTTTATATACCCTTATAATTACATTCACTTAAATTTGTAGGCATCATTAGTAACCTTTCATGTAATTGATTAACTAAGAAGAAATAAAGTAGACTAAAAAATTGAGTTAAATAAAATAACTCTTACGTTATCCCTTTTTAAGGAAATTAGGTTAAGAATTGAGCAGGTATCAAGTTGAGAGTTGTGATATAGCTGAGTAACCAGGGGCATTCATGTTATAATGTTTGTCTTCGCATTAAAAGGCTAGAATAACACTCCAACCCTATTAAACAAAAAACATAACTTAGTTGAGTAAACAGGGGCCATTTATGACAAGGTGATTGACTTCACATCAAAAGACTAGGTGATTGTTTAAAAATAAGAAGATGGTGCTTGCAATAAAATTAAACCTATTGAGCTTTTAAACTATCAATAATTTTCATGAAAGGATTCTTGATGATAGTTTACCACTTTATTTGATCAATAATAATGAATGCAAGGTTACAAGTTTCATAGGTGCATGAATAGGGTGACAATATTTTGATTGATATGTGTTTTCAATTCAAACAACTTAAACATGAAAGGAATAACTTAGTGTGTTGGAATATTCTGAGTGGTTATTGTTTGAGATTAGGTTAATTCCATGAGATTTGATGCCACTAAACCATTATTGTAATGTTGTTTGGTTATATGTTTGTGTGTTTTGTTTGTTTTATGGTTTTATTTTTTCTTAGGGACAAGCAAATATTTAAATGTGAGGTTGTTTAATAAACGATTAATTAATTATATTTATAAACCTATATTTAATATGTTTTCCTTATTATTTGAGAATCTTATGGAATTTTTGGTATTTATTCTGCTTCAAGTGTGTTTTTAGGTAACAATGGCCTTTATACACCAAAAGGAGAAGAATTCAGGTGAAATCGTGAAATGGAATGAACGAATTAAGAAACTATGGACTTACACAGTTGTATATAGTGACCGTGTAAGTCATTGTAAACTTATGGGGCTTCGAAGACTCTATGCCTATGTGAAGATACATGCCTAGGTATGTTGACATATAAGATCGTGTATGTGCTTGTGTAAACTTCTGTGATTGTGTAAGTCACGATTGAGAGATTTTTAGAAATGCATTATCACCTACATGGCTATGGCCTTCATACTATACTTTGATAGCAAAACTAAGTTTTTCAAGGCACTAAGAAACTCTATTACTCTACTCAATAGTTATTATGTAAAAAAAAATACCTATCATATGATAAGAGACTTTAATTGATATATTTAATGGCTAACAACCTTTATACATACTATGGTAGCCCCTAATGACCCAAGAGGGGTAATGAATTAGGTGTTTTAAAAAATTGATAAATCTTTTATAAACAATGTACGTAATTAACAACAATCAATATAAATAAGAATGGGTAAATGGCTTAAAAATTGAGCACGGGTTTGGGAATGGGTATGGGTATAATAGTATAAGGGAATGGGAATGGGAATGGGAATAGGAATGGGTATAAAAAATGTGTTCAGGAAGTAAAACCTCAACCTCAGCTAAAGAGGAATACCAACAGGAAGCCGCCTCATAGGGGGCCTTTGACGACCCAACTCTTTCTACCATAAACCAGGTGAGTAGTTCTCCTCCCTCTCCTAGTATTGAATTAGTTCCCAGTAGCTTAGGTATTAAGGGAGGGGCAGAAGGGGATTTAACTAGAAAAATAGGAAAATAAGAAGGAAACATAAGTAAAAGTCTGTTTAGGTTTTTTGTCTTATGAATTTAGTCTTTTGGAATGTAAGAGGGCTCAATAGCCCAAATAAACATTGAGCTGTCAAGGCTTGTCTTAAGAGTCTCTCTACTGCTTTTGTGTTCCTGACTGAATCCCGAATAAGATTCCCCTTACTCCTAAACAATATTTGTTCCTTGATGTTCCCTCAATGGCATTACTCCTCCAACATTGATCAAGCCTCAACTGTTAGGATAGTTATAGCTTGGAATGAAGATAGTCTCTCCTGCTCTAGGTTAAACTCTACTGACCAATTAGTCCATCTAAAGGTAACTCCCATTAATAGCTCCTCCCCCTTCCTTGTCACTTGTGTGTATGGGTATAATAATCTCAATCATAGGAAACGTCTCTAGACTGCCTTGACCTATATCTCTTCCACAGTAGGGAATCAACCTTGGCTTATAGATGGAGACTTTAATATGATTCTGAACTCTCATGAGGCAGAGCCATGGGCTTGCAAGGCATGTGAGACTTTAGGAAGTGTGTAGAAGACTGTGCAGCTTTTGACCTTAATGCTAGTGGCCCTACCTTTACATGGACCAATAAACAAAGTGGAGATCTCTATGTAGCCAGAAAACTAGATAGAACTCTCATCAATTCTGAGTGGTCCTCCAAGTTCCCAGATCTTATAGTGTCACTCTCATTCTGAATATCTCAGATCACTCTCCTTTAGTGGTTAAGGCCTTGATCAGTCAGCAGAAGAGAACCTCCCCCTTTAGGTTCTCAAATTTTCTTGTCAACCATCCTAACTTCCTTCCAAACATTGATGAAGCATGGTCTAGTCAGAAAAGAGGCACTCCTATGTATAAGGTAGTGTCTAAGCTTAAATTAGTTAAAAAAAACCCTCAAATCCCTTAACTCAAGTCAAATAGTAGATGTAAGTGTCCGTATGGAGAGATGTCAGCCCAATCTCAACTATATTCAAGAGCAGATGAAGCTTGATCCTCAATCTACCCTTCTAAAAGACAGAGAGACTGAAGCCATCCAAGATTTCCTTTTAGTGCTTAGAGATCAGGAATCCTTTTTCAAGCAAGCTTCCCGTATTAAATGGCTTCAAGAAGGGGATAGGAACATTAAATTTTTTCACCATTCTCCCATTGCACACAGAAATAGAAACTCTATTCACTCCTTACAATTGGCCAATGGTACAAGAATTGTAGGATTCCAAAAGATTCAGGATCAGTTCCTGGATCACTTTCAGAATTCCATAAGGAGCTCTAAATCTCTTCCTTCTTCTCAAGAGTTTGTGGCCTCTCTCTTTCTTCTCCCTTTACCTGAAAGTCTCACAAACCCTCTTATAGCTGAAGTCTCTGAACAAGAGATAAGTAAGGTTTTCCATTCCCTTAATCCGAACAAGGCCCCAGGCCCTGATTTTTTTAATGGGGATTTTTTTAGGCATTCTTGGCAAACCATAGGACAGGAAGTCACAGAGGCCATAAAGAACTTCTTTAATCATGGGAAACTTCTTAAGGAGCTTAACTCAACATTTATCATCCCTAAGAAAGCTCAACCAACCACAGTGCAAGATTATAGACCCATTTCTTATTGCAATTTTCTTTATAAGGTCATTGCTAAGATCATAGCTAATAGACTTCGAAAGTCTCTTCCCCACATTGTAAGCCATAACCAAAGTGCCTTCGTTAAAAATCGTCACATAAGTGATAATGTTTTGTTGGCTCAGGAAATTCTAAGGAATTATCACCTTTCCAATAGTCACAAGCATTGTGCTTTCAAAATAGACCTCAATAAAGCCTATGATACAATTCATTGGGAGTTTCTCATCAATGTTTTAGAATCTATAGGGTTTCCTGGGCAATTCATTGCTTGGATAAAAGAATGTATTTCGTCCCCGTCTTACTCTATTCTCATTAATGGTACCCCTTCTAAATTCTTTAGAGGTAAGTCAGGTCTAATACAAGGACATCCTTTATCCCCTTTCCTTTTCATATTAAGTATGGAAGTCCTTTCTAGATGGTTAAACAAGGCCTTAGATGGTAATCCCGCATACCAATACCATTGGAGGAGTAAATCTCTTAAACTAAACCATATTCTATTCGCTGATGACCTTATGCTGTTTTTTCATGTGATTTGGAATCTGTTAATTCTTTGCTCAACTGTCTGAGGACCTTCTCCCAATTGTCTGATCTGGAACTGAATCCCACCAAGAGCCACTTTTTCTTATCCCCTAAGTCGCATAACTTGACTCCCCAAATTGAACTGATGTCTAGGCTAAAGAGAGGTAGTCTTCCCATTAAATATTTGGGGGTTCCACTCATTACTGGAAGGTTGTCCCGAAGGGATCGTAGTCCCCTTTTGGAAAAAATCAAAGCAAGGATCAATAAGTGGACTAATAAAAGCCTTTCTTATGTTGGTAGGCTTCAGTTGATCATCTCAGTGCTTTCTTCCTTTCAAGTTTATTGGTCTTCCATGTTCATTCTACCTTCTTCTATCCTAAAAGAGATAGAGGCCAAACTTAGGAACTTTCTTTGGTCAGGGCAGGGATCCTCTCATTCTAATCCTACGGTCAAATGGTCTGACATATGTAGATCTAAAAAGGAAGGATGCCTTAGGATTAAACACTTACCTACTTAGAATATTGTGCTACTTGAAAATAGGATTTGGATTTTGTTTCACGACCCTAAAGCTCTCTGGGTGAAGTGGGTACACTTTATAATCCTTAGGAGGGGGAATTTTTGGAGTATCCAACCTAACAGTAATAGTTCCTAGAGTTGGAGGAAAATTTTAGCCGTGAGGGATAAATTAGGGAACCAATTCAAAATTAAGATAGGAAATGGAGCTTCTACTTACTTCTAGCAAGACCCCTGGCACTCGAGAGGAATTCTCTAGCATTTCTCTACTGCAAGGGCCATTAATGGATCTGATTTGAAAATGACAACTACAGTTTCAGAGGTGATCATGAATAACATGTGGAGCTAGCAAGAGTTAATAGTTGATACATTGGGCTTCCTGGAACCTCTCCCATATCAACCGATTAGCTCTCAACAAGATAGTTTGGAGCAGTTAGCTGGGTCAGTGAACCAACATGCCTACACTAATTCTTCAGCTTATTCCTATTTAAGACCCCCCCCCCCAACAAATAACCCTTTGGCATGCCCTGGTTTGGTTCAAAAAGAATAGCCCTAAATGTTCTTTCATCCTTTGGTTAGCCTTTTGTGGCAAATTACAAACTAGAGACAGACTACCTTACTTCCATACTCCAAATCATTGCTCCTTATGTCTCAATGCCAATGAAACAGTTGATCATCTTTTTTTTGGCGGTCTTTTCTCCAAATCAATTTGGACTTACTACCTCTCCTACTTCCATCTCAACCTTCCACCACAACTCAACCTCCATACAATCCCTTTTTGGCTAAACCATCCCCAAAATCTCATAACTATAAATCCCAATGTACTCCCAATTATACTTTCAGTAGCAGTTTACTATCTGTGGAAAGAAAGGAATGCCAGGACTTTTAAAGATGAAGCTATGGAGGTGGATGGATTGAAAGCCAGAGTGATCACCCTAGTACAGAAGCAACTCAGAGCAAACACTGAGGGAAGGAAAAGGTAGAAGACTTTTTAAATCACTAACATCTTTTATGCAGCTTTCTGTTTCAGGTCAAAGCAAGGACATTTTGGGGAAAAAGGTCGCAGCTGCTCACCCCACTGAAGGAGAGCATATCCAATCATCACCTCTTCGAATTCCATCAACAGCCGTAGTTACTAATACCTCAATGGTAGGGAATCAGCACAAACAACAAGATTTAATTAATCAGCAAGAGCAGATGCAACTTCGTGGTCATGGTTCAGGTAGAGAGATCCGGATGGAGAAGTAGCATCCAAACCACCAAAACAAACAGCAAAGAAGATAGCAACCATTAAGGAAGGTGGAGAGGATAGCTATTCGAAGCTTTTAACCCCTTCCACTGCAGATAGCTTCTGCTCTCCTCAGCATCGCAGAAATAGTTGGAAACCAAGGGGACACAAGCTCATAGTGACCTCCATCGACTCTACTGGTGGGTGTCATCTGATGCACATAGGATTTCGACTAAGGTAATGGTCTTATAGGGGTGTGGATTGAATCATTTGCTAACTGAGGATGGGTATGGTGTTGTTTCTTGAACGAAGGCTCCGTTAAGGCAAATGAGATTGAAGTGATGGACTGGCTAGTTTTATGTTGTTTAGATTGCAGGAATTTGTAGGGCTCTTGTTGCTTTTTTGTTAGTATGTTCGCTTTGGACATGAGATTGTAGTTTGTACAATCTGAAGATGTACATAATTTCTTATTATTTATATATACCTTCTGAATTACCAAAAAAAATTCCAGAAATGGGGAGAGCAAATAATAAGGAAAATGATGTAGATGGTTTCAGTGAAACCAAGGAAAACAGCTGCAAAAACTTTTTTTTTTGGCCTAGGTGTTTCATTAGTGTTTTAACACATGTCTTCAATGCTTATCTTCCACTTGTTCACTAGATAAGCTACCATTTGTCTCATAGCTATAGGTCCACATGTCACACGTGATTTTATCCATTTGTCACTCTATAATTTGTCCATTTGTCAATTAATTTCTAATACAATTGTCACACTTCTATTTATCCCTTATTTCAATATTTTTCCTAGTCTAAAATACCTCAATTTGTTTTTGATAAATTTCCAAAATAGTCGAAATGTTTCCAAAAATGCGGAATAAACTCTAATACACACCAAATTTAATTTTCAAGATAATTAATCCATAATTCACCAAAAAAATTCTGAAATAATAACTATTATCACCAAATAAATTTTCAGCTTAAAATAATTCACCAAAATTTGCAAAATACCCGAAATGTACAAAAATTGCCAAATTACATTTAACACACTAATAAACCAATTTACCCAGAAATGCCAATGAATGCATATACAATCATATGAATGTACAAAATAAATGTGTATGTCACAATTAACTTATGCATAACTTGCATTTTCCTAATTTCACAATATTTTCACATAAATTACTATTCTAGCCTTAACATGGGTATCGGGATGTTACAGTATATCATCAACATAGAAATTAAATTGAGAGCTTTCTTCACTTTGTCAGAATTTCCTCTTTATTCATTAATGAGCACTTTTAAAAAAAGGAATGAAAGAATGAATTAATAAATAAAAAGTTTACATCCTTTAAGGAGTTTCTTGGGATGAACCCTCAACACAAATAAGCACAATGGATACACCTAAACATAAACAAAGAGTATGTAAGAAGCACATTGTTTAGAGATTTAGTGAACTTTGTAGAGTGGAACTATAATCAGATGCAAGATTCTTCAGTAAAACAATTTCTCAAGTCCCATAGATAGCTTCAACGATAAGTGTATCTATGATTTTTCATTTAGATTAAAACTTTCTCGTATCCATTTCTTTCCAAATGAAATATCAATAAGAACTTAATATAATCTTATTAAAGAACTCTTATAGCTTTGGTTATAATCAGTGGGTTTGCTAGGGTCAAGTTTCTTTTCTTGATTTAAAGATGATCTTAAGGTTTTAATTTCTTATGATTTACATTTTAGCCTAAGGTTCACGTTAATTGGTCTAATGACTCATAAAAGAAAGCAATGTGAGCTTTTCTTTAAAATTTACAACAAAGATTCTAAATCTGAACCTTATAAACAAGATGTTTTTATAAGGGATACATATATAATTAATGGTTTATACATAAATAATACTTGTTATAGTCAATAGCTTATAGTAGTTGATTGAGTGGGAAAGGTCCAAGGTGTAAGGCAAATTTTCTTTTTTGAATTGGTTACCATTCTAACAAATTGAGAGAGATATACCTTTTTCTTAAGAAATGATAGTCATTATGCCAATTTGTTATGAATTACCTTTTTTTATCTCTACTCTCTAGAATTTTCTTTCAAATTTTAACTTATTCGCTTTATCTATTCATTCATGTTTATTCAGCATTCATAATCATTAAAAGTAATTAATGATCACTCTATAAAATAAATTAGTGAATCATTTTGTGAGTAAAGTAGCAATAGAATTGTTAACAAGGCATGCTTTGCATAACTATACTCCTTACTGTAGAGATTGGCTTAGAAAGCTTCACAACGAGTACAATTTTAGCTTATTAGTATCATCTTCTTCTTTTTACTGAAAGTTAATGCCCATAGTAATATGAGTTTGGCTTTAAAGTTGCACCCACTTTTGGGTTTCTACTGCTTAATGGATTTTAATATATACCACTTCTATTATAATATTACTATAATATATGGCATTAGATTCCCAAATTTCATATATACATTTTGAAACAAGATTGGTTAGATCTAATAAATATTAACCATTAAGTTCTATGATTTAAGATGTATTGAGTTCTGGTCTTTATTATTTTTAGATGAATCAACTTGATTTTTTTTATAAGGAACTCATCGAGACCTTTAGGTGTATAATAGATAAACCAATGTATAAAATACTTCACAAATCACATGTATGAAATAAAGTAACTTGAAAAACGTATACCTTAAAATCAAATGGCAACAAAATCAATACAAATAATTAATAAAAAATTTCCAGTGTAGTGTGTATCTTTTACTTTTATTCACTTATTTGCTATAAGTCTTATCTTTATTAAACATAATATGAGCTTTATAGATTAGCATGGGCTCAACCATAAACTTGTGTAAATAGAGACAATGCATAAACATAATTGTTTTATTATGCATTTCTATTTGAGTAAGTTTCTAAAGATCTTGAGTAAGGTTGTAAACCCTCAAACAAGCTATTGAAAATATCAATCATCTTTATTAAAATTTATTTATAACAATGTCAACAAGATCTTTTTACACCTTTCTTAATACACAAAATTCTTAAAAGAAAACTATATATCCATAAAACTTATTTAAGTAGGTGTGGGAAACCCAACTATTATTTATAGTAACTTAATGAGGCTCCTCATCATAGGTGCAATAAGAAATTATCACACTCTGATAAGGTTTCATTTTCTTCACTAAACATTAACACGCCTAATTAAGTTATTTACTATATTACTTTATTATCTTTAAATCATATCAATTTTAATTTTCTTAATATTAATTTTTAAAAATTGATAATTAATAAATATATAGTAAGAATAAAATTCTAACATTCTCCCCTTTAGAAAAATATTAATTATTGTATTTATAATAAAAATTATAAAGGATAAGAGAATAAAAATTATATTGTATCAGTTAACCTTTAAAAAGCATTTTATCTAAAGATAATAAAAGTCTATTATTCGATCTTATAAGATTTTCAATATGGAAAGGTATTAGAAACTTATATTATATATAACACATATCTAATACAATTACATATTTAACAACCTTACTAACATGAATGAGGAAACAAAGTTTGCAAAAAAAAAGGTCCCTAAATGATCTACAGTTTACTATGTTTTATTTGTTGATCTCAAATTTTTAAACTTTATGCTAACTTGTAATGGAGAAATACGTTTTCTTTCACTATATACTAAATTACATGAAAGAAAATCTTTATGGATTAAAAGTTATATCCCACTATATCTTATAAATTTGTCAATTTCTCGAGATACTTAAAATCTATCAAGAGACATAAGATCAAGGTCAAGGTGTATATATGTCTAACAATCTATAGTATATTTAAGGTTGACACAAATATTAAAACTTTTAGCTATGTTCGTGTAAAATAATATATATGATTGAGAATTAGATGAAGATCATCAATATATAAATAATGTAGTCACATTATATAAAAGAGAATTGTATATAAAGTAAATATATAATTATCTCTAGTTAGTAACATTAGATGGCTTCAAAACACCCATACTATACACATGTCCATCAAAAATGGCAAGGTGAAGGCCTTTAGTTAGAGGATTAACTAATATATGCTCAGTCAAAGTATATTCCATTATAATGTTTCTATATAGGTTCCTTTATGGTTAAATATTTAACCTCCAAATGTTTAGATCATATGATATTCTTACTGTTATTACTAAACAACATTGTAGAAAGATTATTATTGTATAACTAGATAAGTCTAGCAACAAAATTAACAACATAAAACTCAAAAATAAAATTTCTTAACCAAACTACCTATGGTGAAATTTAATATGCAATAGACTCTTCATACATTGTTGAAGAGGTCACAAGTATCTACTTGACACTTTTTCAAAAAACTTCACCATTTTTTTATATAAAGATATAACCTGTTGTGAACTTTCTATCGTTTGAACTTATAGTAAAGTCATAATATGTGTATCTAATTAGATTTAAATCTTCAACTTTCTTTTATGTAATCATATAATCCTTTGCTCATAGAAGGTATCTCAACATCTGCTTAACTACATTCTAGTGGTCTATACTGAGTTAGATAAATATTTACCTAACAATTTAATAATTAATACAATCTTCATTATAGTACATACCTGAGTGTACATCAAGCTACCAGATATACTGAAATAAGAAATATTTTTCACGTTCTCTCTTCCCATTTCATTCTTTAGACACTATTATAAAGATAATCTCTCAATAAGCGATCAATATTATACAAGGTTTACAATTTTTCTTGTTAAACCTTTACAACACATACTTAATATACACTCTTTGAGATAATAAGTTTTGAGATCCATCCTAAGGAATTTGAATACCAACGAGAAAGTTTCACTAAAATCCTTCATGTCAAAATGTTTTGGTAAAAGGTGCTTAATCTCATACAACATGATCAAGTTACTTGATGCAAGCAAGATATTATATGCATATAAAAATAGAAAAAATAATCTTGTTTCCCTTAACAATGTAATACAAACACCTTTCAAGTTTATTTTAATAGAGCCAAATAAGGTAATTACCTCATCAAATTTTAAGTACCACTGTCAAGAAGCTTATTTTTATTCATATAATGATTTCTAAAGATAATGCACATTGACCAATCACAAGAGCAAAAGTACTTGCTAAAGTTACCATAAATTTTTCTAGTCAATTCATGTTCTAGTTATGCCTATATAGTCTTAAAAGAAATAGAAAAAGAGAAACTGTCTGTTTATTCGTTCGATTTAAAAAACGCCTAAGAAGTTATATAAGCAACAATTAAGCTAAAAAACGTATATAAAAACTAAGATCTCCACCTCAACACTTAAAACTTACATTGTTCCCAATAAAGCATTTAACAAAAATAGTAAATGCAAAAATATAAATAAACAGAAATCAACTTCCCTTAGGTTGCCTCCCAAGCAGGGCCTTTGTTTATCATCGTTGGCTTGACTTCTTGTTGCTCAATCTTCATAAGTAAGGTTTTCTCCCTATCAGAGGTTTTCTCCCTATCACTTCCATATCCTCCACTTAGAATCCTTCATGGAAGGGTTTCAATCGATGACCATTGACTTTGAATTTCTTTTTTTCAGTCAGCTTTCAATTTTAGTTTCACTATGCAGAAACAAATTAGTAACAACAAAAGGTCTACTCCAACGGGAACATAATTTACTTGGGATAAGCTTAAGTTGTGAATGGTAGAGAAGAACTTTTTGCCTGATAACAAAATTCTTCCTAACATTTATCTTATCGTGAAATTGTTTCACCTTTTCTATGTAAATTTCTGCATTCTCGTAAGACTCTAGCCTAAGCTCTACCAATTCTTACAGTTGCAACTTCTATGTTCACCTGTCATGTCCATCTTCACATTGCATTGCTTAATTGCCCAAAAAGGTTTGTGCTCAATCTCCACTAGAAGATCACACGACTTTCTGTAAATAAGCCAGTATGGAGGCATGCCAATCAGTGTCTTGAATGTAGTCCTATATGCCCAAAGAGCATCATTAAGTCGTTGACTCCAGTCTTTATGATTTGGGCTCACCATCTTCTCAAGGATTAACTTGATTTCTCCATTGGACACTTATGCTTGCCCATTTTTCTGTGGATGGTAGGTCATGGAGACCTTATGAGTGATTCTTCAAAAGATTTCACACCACTCAATTGCAAAAATGAGTACCCCTGTCGCTAATCAATGCTTGCAGTGTTCCAAACCTAGCAAAAATGTTCGACTTGACAAATTCTGCAACAACTTTAGAATCATCAGTCCTGGTGGCTTTAGCTTCCACCCATTTAGAATCATAATCTATAGCCAACAAAATGTAAACAAAACCAAAAGAGGAATGAAACGGTCCCATAAAATCAATGCCCTATATATCAAAAATTTCACATGCAAGGACTGGAGATAAAGGCATTTAATCTTTATAGGATAAATTACACTATTTCTGGCATTGTTCACATGCTTTGCAGAACATATAGGAATCTAAAAATATATTTGGCCAATAAAAACCACATTCAAGTATTTTCCTAGAAGTTCTATTAGGCCTAAAATGACCACCACAAGTATATGAATGGCAAAATTTCAAAATAGATTCACATTCATGTTCAGGCACACATCTCCTAATCACTTATTCAAAACAACACTTCCACAATTGAGGATCGTCCCAAATATAATATTTTTAATCACTCTTTAATCTATTTTGTTTAGCTTTACTCTCAAGTCATTAGGCATTTCATGGTTCACTAGATAGTTCACAATATCAGTATACCATGGTACCTTATCTTGAAGAGTTAGTAGTTGCTCACCTGGAAATAGCTCTTGCAATGGTATTTATTCCTCTTCAATCTCAAATTGACTCAAGTGTTCCGCAACTAAATTCTCTACACTTTTCTTATCTTTGATCTCCAAATTGAACTCTTAGAGTAGGAGAATCCATCTGATAAGCCTTGACTTCACTTCATTCTTCGATAAAAGATACCTTAATGCTGCATGATCAGAATATATAATCACTTTAGAACCAAGCAAGTAAGGTCTAAATTTATTTAAAGCAAATACAATAGCTTAAAGTTCCTTTTCTATGGTGGAGTAGTTACATTGTGTTGGACTGATTGTTCGAGAGGCGTAGTAAATGGCATGAGTCATCTTGCCATATTTTTTATTAAGGATGGAACCCACAGTAAAATTGCTCACATTACATAAAATCTCAAATGTTTGACTCCAATTAGGTGGGTGAATGATTGGTGCCAAAGTTAAAACTTCTTTCAACTTATCAAATGTTTCCTTGCATCCCTCATCAAAATAAAAAGGCACATCCTTTTGCAATAAATGACATATTTGTTGGGATCTTACTAAAGTCCTTGATAAACCTGCATGTCCAAGAAAAGAATGAACCTTCCGCATATTTGTGGGGTAGGTGTAAGTTTCGCACAATTTCTACCTTAGCTTTATTAACCTTAACTCCTTTAAATGAGATTACATGTATCAAAACTATTCCTTATTTAACCATAAAATGACATATTTCAAAATTTAGAATAAGATTAGTTTCGCTGCATCGTTCAAGTATGCAATTTAGATTATCCAAGCATGCATCAAACGAATCCCCATAAATAGTAAAATCCCTACAAAAGGGGCATCACTAAGGTACCTCATGTAGGAAAATCCCGGGGTGTCCATCACATGGACACAGTGCGGAAAAAAAAACTTTTTGTTCCGGGAGATTCCCGAAAGCCAGGATCCATGTGTATGTATAACTAGTCAAACCATAACGACCAAAGGAGCCCGTCTCTAACGGTATCCACGCAGAGGTCGGAAAACCTAACCGGGACAAACCCCTTTGACCCGGGAATAGCTAGACTAATTAAAGACTGCTAGATCTTACCTTAGTCTAGGAGAGCTTAGGATCAAACCCTTGTTGAAGTAGCTTGGAGATGAGAAGAGATGAGAAAAGCCTTGAGAAAATCAAATTTTCCTTAAACTTCCATATGAAGTTTCGGCCTCCATGCTCATCACCAACGAACTTCTTGCTTGCTGGACACTTCCAGCCTTTTTATTAGTCTTTTAACACACTTAAAAGACTAACAAAAGACTTGGTGGAGGATGAGTACACGTGGGAAGTCAAGGAACCATTAAATAATCATATTAATAATGATCTTTGACTTTTCAACACATATCCTCTCCTTTGGCTAGCATCCACCGAATCCAGCCACTTCTCCAAGGGATTAAGCTTTCTTTTAATGCTTTTTAACTAATTAAAAAGCTAACTAAAGACTTGGCTTAAGGTCCCACACGTGAGAGACCAAATGACCATGTAAAAGTAAAGGAATGATGAAGTTTGACTTTTCAAACTTCATCTCCTCCACTTAGGCTTTGACATGTGTCCTCTTATATTAATTAATTAATCCAATTAATTAATTGATATAAAGGGTTGCTGAAGTGGTCCAGTCACACTGGGGTCGGTCCTACCGGCCT
>JANKOD010000009.1:19500384-19514146 GCA_026284645.1 Erythroxylum acuminatum | reverse complement strand
GTGAAGCTCTTTTTAAAAAGCTGTTTTTTTAATTGACAGCCAAACAGCCAACTGGCTTTTAAAAAAAGCTCTTCTCAAAAAAGCTCTACAGACAAAAGCTCTACTGATAAAAGCTCAATCAAACGGGCCCTTAGAGGGTGACCGAGTCCATAACATAACAAAAGAGTAAGTAGAGATGATAGATCCATAAAATTCATAATTGATATGCACTACTAATAAACAAATCACATTCTAATCAGGCACTGAAAAAGAAAGAGACTGGAAACTTAAGACCACCTTGAGCTAAATTCAACATTGCGAATTGTATATTCAATAATTGGGCACTTTGTATATAATATATTACTACGTAACGGAATAGCTGAATACTGCTGCAAACTTGTTGAAATCTATGTATCTCTAATCTTAACTTGTTAGTTGAATTCATAAAAAGGTTCAGATGGAATTAAATTTGACCAATAGTTAGATTGAAATCGAATTTAAAAAAAAAAGGGTTCGAAAAGTTTCATCTTACCTAAATTGGTATGAAATTAAATTTTAGCTTAAACTTCGATCTTAGATTGGAGTCCAACTCGATATGACATGAATGATTCTAAAGTTGTCCTCAAACAACTTCTTTAAGTTTTCATAACCTAAAAAATACAAATCTTACATATGCAACATAAAAAGAGTCTAATTACCAAATATTTATATCGTATAATAAAAAGAACCAATTAAAAAAATGCAAATATTTATATCATTTGTATGCAAATATTTATTCCAAATTGATGTGAAAATCATCCCAACTTCACAAATCACCCATAAACTCATCCTTTGATACAAATCAACTCCATCTTCACAAATTAACAAAAATTTCTAACAAGAGGCATTTCATCAAACACCTCATATGCATCAACAAATCATCCCCACTGCTTAAAGAAATTTGAGAACTTCACCTTCTAACACTAACATTTCAACCTAAAATGTTGTTACCCATTCACAAAAGACTCAAACATACTAAACAAATAACTCAAACAAACCCTAAAAAAATCACATTATTAACGACATACTTATGGGTAGGGGTGGGAAGGAGAACAAAAGCAAATGGTGAGAGAAGACTTACCCCTTCCGAGCTGACAGTGAGCGGGGAGGGGGGGAGATGGTGGTGTCGGTTGTTGTTGGGAGGGCTAATTCGGGAGGTTATAATGTTATCAAAACGATGTCGTTTGGTGTTAAATTAAATGACGTCGTTTTCTTCAACTTAATAACGTTCTCCCGCAAGCAGACGACGTCGTATAGGTTTTCAATTTACCGACGGAAAATTCCACCGCTAAATTTCATCGATAATATCAAACTAAATTAACCCGTCATCAATTCCCGAGCTTAATTTTCGACGGTATTGTTCCTGTCGGTAAATTATATTTTTCCGTCAATATTACCGACGAACATGTTAATTCCGTCGACAATTTGCGACGGTTATTTAGCGATCGTTATTTTTCCGTCGCCAATTCCTATTCTCCTTGTATTGCTTGCCAACGGTTTTGTTCCGTCGCTAAATTTAAATTTACTCGACGCAATTACCAACGGCTTTACATATTCCGTCAGTAAAGAACGACGGTTCTATTCGGTCAGTGTTTGTCCATCGCAAATTCATTATTTTCTTCTAGTGGTGTGTTTGCTTTATCAATTAGTTTATTAACTAATTAGTCAATTTTCGTAAATTAGTAAGTTCTTATAAACTAAAATAAATCAATTATTTTCATTTAACATTCTTCTTTAATTAAACTTGAAATATAGAGACATTTTATTTTAATCATATTTTAAATTTTATTCAAATTTTAGTCAATTTTGTAACCCTCTAATATCAATTCTTTTATCTTACCAGTTTAAAACAATGATAAAATCTATATTTATGATAAGTTGTAATGGGATTATTAAATTCTTCAAAATAATTAGCATTTCTAACAGAATTAGCTCATGCATATTGCATTCTCCAAACTCGTTTTCGTCTTGTTTACGTTATTTATCTAAATATAAACACATTTAAATATTTTCTTGTTTTGATAATGAGATCATCCCAAATGATATCTCTTATTTTCAGGGTGAACCACTTAACAAATTTTTATTTAAAGATTCTATTAGATAATGTGTGATAAAGTAATACAAAATAAGGATTTACATGTATAATTAAAGACATGGAATAGATTCTCCACTAATCACTTTACCATAAAAACGAAGATGCTTAGTGATTGTGAAATCTTGTTATAATTCACTAATAAGAGGAAGGAAGAAGGGTTTTAAGGTTCTTCATTTGTTAGACCATTTTGGCTTAGCAACTGAGAGCTTCTCTTGAAACGCCAATGGCGGATATTAGAGCAGATAATGGGAAACACCATAGACCCCAATTACCACACGCAAACGGTAACATCTTGGCTTCTGGATGCAAACGAGGGATCAAGAGATGGGTTCCGGTAGCCGCCGTTCTGTTCTCCATCGTCCTCGTTGGTTACTCCAGGATTTGGACCATCTTTGTAAGTTTCTTTTTTAACATACACAAAATGTGACTTACCTAATGTTTTCATCATCTTAAGTTCACCCCATTAGCCTTAGTCCTCCATTTTTCTTCATCCATTGAATATGAAAACTAAAGGTGGAAGATTGAACAAGCTTGTGGAATTCTTAAAAAGTCAGATTTTAGATTAGTTTGAATTTAATTTACTTTACTTTGTATGATTCTTCAATGCTCTCTTAAATGCAATTTAATTCTATTAACTTTTATACTTTTCTCATAAAAATTATATTAATAAATTGTCGAATCACATATATATATAATAAATAATATACCAAAAAGGAAAATATACTAATGTTAAGCAAGATTTTTTAAGTTACTGTCTTTAAACACAATTATAATCATAATATTGCATAAACTTTAATTTAAAACTATAATATTAAGAATAACATATAACAATTTTTTATTGATAAATTACTTAATTATAACAATTTAATATAACTTAATTGCATTTAATAGCTTGATATGTAAGTTATATTTTCTATTTCAGGCTCAGATTGAACTTATTTTCTTCGAGAGATAACTCTTCCTTCATTTTTTTCTTCATAATATTGTGTTATTTGTTCGAATCTGTGCAATATTAGGCCAAATTTGAAGCATCTCAGACATTTCAGTCTGTCACAGCAAAATTACCATTCGGAGTGAAAGTTGTTAGCAGCAGAACCAATGTTGAGCCATATCAGTTCACACTCAACTGTCCTGAACAAAAAGCTACACCGAAATGCAGTACCAGTGCTGACTATCCTCTCACTCACAATGCCAAAGAAACTATATCAACCCAACAATGTCCTGAGTACTTCAGATGGATTCACCAGGACCTGGAGCCCTGGAAACAGGAGGGAATTTCCAGGTCCACCCTGGAAAGTGCTAAAAGCGTCGCACACTTCAGGCTCGTTATTGTAAGTGGCAAGGCTTATGTGGAGATATACGGGAGGCCATATCAGACAAGAGATTTGTTTACAATGTGGGGTTTTGTTCAGCTTCTCAGATCCTTCCCTGGAAAATTACCTGACCTGGAGCTGATGTTTCGTTGCGGAGATAAGCCTATGATCGTGAGAAGTGCACACCAAGCAAGTAATGCCTCTGCCCCACCAGCTTTGTTTCAGTATAGTGGAAACAGTGACTCGTTAGTCATCGTCTTCCCTGACTGGACTTTCTGGGGATGGTAAGTAAATATCGCCTCCACAACTCTTTTCTTTAACTTCACTCGTAATCAAAGTTCTAAAGTTCAAATTATGCAGGATCAATTACGGAAAATATAATAATGATTTGATAGCATACTTATATCTTGTAAAATATAATTTAATTCGTTAATTTCAAATTATTCCAATCCAATTTCTCATTATTGATCAAGCTTGAAAAAAATTCTTAAACATGAACCTAAGTCCTTAAACCCTAAAACTATATTAATTTGATGTGAATACTTAAAACTCATAACTTATCAAATGATTCAATTTCTAATCCAATTTTTCTGTATTGATCAAGTCTAAAAATAATCATCAGCCTCAACCCAAAAGATCCGAATACATAAAAAATGAGCCTCATAAAACTATATTGATCATTAATTTTGAGTCGGGTTTGGAGTGGCCGATCTTTTTTGTCATCTCTAAATGCAATTATGAGCAGTTCCTCCTAAATCTTCCTGACGAGTATCTTAAGCTTGTGGAGTCCAATCTACTGATTGTTATTTTGATATTTGTTTGGGTTGTTCAGGGCTGAGACCAATGTAAAACCATGGACAACTACGTTAGATCTCATATCAGAAGGCAACATCCGAACTAAATGGCAGGATAGGTTGCCCTATGCCTACTGGAAAGGAAATCCAGGAGTAGGTTTCTACAGGAGTGACCTCATGACATGCAATGTCTCAGACATCCATGACTGGAATGCTCGTCTCTACGTACAAGTACGTTTCTTTTCCCATATTTTTGTCTTATGAATTTCACCAGAAACCTAGAGATCGAGCACTAGCTGTATGAGTTAGTGAATTTGGATGAAGAAGACAGCCATGGACTTGTTACTGTTTCCATTTTCAGGACTGGAGAAAAGAGAAAAAGCAAGGGTTTAAGCATTCAAAGCTAGAAGACCAATGCACCCACAGGTTTGTTCATTAAATTAGGGTGACTTCAGATTTCTTAAATTACATGTTGTGTTGTTTAATTTAGTATCCGATCTTCTTAAAGATACAAAATTTATATCGAAGGATGGGCGTGGTCAGTGAGTGAAAAGTACATATTAGCATGTGATTCCATGACCCTCATCGTCAAGCCATCGTTCTACGATTTCTTCAGCAGAAGCCTGGAGCCAATGAAGCACTATTGGCCTCTTAAGACTGAAAAGCTATGCAGAAGCATTGAGTTTGCTGTGGAATGGGGAAACACTCATCCTGATAAGGTACTTGTAGGACTACTATCTGGCCAAATCCGAATTAATGTTACTATTGAGTCAGTCTTACAACCAAAAGTCGTATTTATCACCCGATTTGACATGATTACAGGCTCAGGCCATTGGCAAGGCAGGAAGTGAGTTCATTAGAGAAAGTTTGAAAATGGAATACGTGTATGATTACATGTTTCATTCCTTAAACGAGTATGCAAAACTCTTGAAATTCAAACCAAGAATACCAGACGGAGCAGTGGAGCTCTGTGCAGAGCCATTGATGTGCCCTCAAACTGGATTATGGAAAGATTTCTTGTTAGATTCAATGGTGAAATCTCCAAGGGATACACCTCCATGTAGTATGCCTCCTCCTTTCGACAACCCTACAGTTCAGGCTCTTCGAGAGAGAAATGAGCATATCATAGAGCAAGTCGACTTGTGGAGGAGTAAAAGGTGGCAGTACAAAGACTAACCATTCAAGGAAAATGGGATTGAGATGAGTTGCTTCATAAGTAGGATCTTTGTACGATTTGTAACTTATCCTTTTTGAATCAAGGTTCGTATAATTACAGTCATAACATTACAGTTGCTATCGAAACCCAAAAAAGGTTACTAATCATCGCAAGAAAAGCTTTCCACAATATATATTGAATGGAAGATACACAAAGTTATACAGATCCTAATTTCATTTTTGTCTTCTGGTACAAAGAAGAAGAAATTTGATAATAAAGACATGATTCAATTGTAACAGTTACAGTCCCATTAAAAGAAGTAATTCACACTCAGATTGACCCAAGCCAGTTCAATGACACTCAGGAAAAAAAAACCAAAGAAAGGCCAAAACAATAAAGTGTTTTTATGAATGATGATCTTTTGTTGATCGATTTAATTGATCAGAAAGCTCTCTCTTTCACAATGTCCAAGCTCATCTCACTAGGATCAGTTGCTTGTAACTCAACTTGGATTCCTTCCAATTCCCTCTTGAATCTGTCCTTGGAGCTCGCATAAAGCATCTTACTCCTTACCCTTGAAGCGTCGGGTGACCTGCAAGTTAGAGTTGACAAAGAGTGTATATATGTTTATGTGCAGTAAGAAATAGTTCCAAGGAATAATTCTTGATACAAAATAAAGATATGATTTTTAGATGCAAATATTGAATATTTGATTGAATCATGAACTGGAAATTCGAGAGGGGACGAATTCGTATATCATGATATTGATAGTTAAATTGATACATTGTACAAAATCCTGAGACCCTGAATGTATGATTTTCAAAACACTCCATTTAGAGAAGCTTTGTGAAACAAAATATGACCTTAAATGCAAAGATTGAATCATGATCTGGGAATCCATCAACTCAACAACAGATGCATCAATATATGTGAACTGAGCATTTTTTATACTGAATTGTAAATCCTGTCAACAAGCGGACTAGGGTTTGAAAGTAGGCTAAAAATGCAGCCAACGAGACCTAAAAATGGCTCGAAAACTTAGGAAAAACATGCTCACCAAGCAATAAAGAAGATCTTGCTTTTCTGGCAGTTCTCGTTCGTTGTAAAATCAAAATCGAACACAGCATAACGACACTCATTGGGTGGAAGAGAGTTGGTGAAATCGTCGTATGTCTCATCGGGACTCCCAACTTTTTCTACTGTCACCTGTTGGATCTTCTCATCTATCTTGAACACAATGAACCGATGGTTCCTTTTTGCTTTTAGTTCTTGAAACTTGAGCTTGCACTGGTCATGCACCGCCATACCAGATGCTGAGTTTGCCTGCCACAACATACATACAAAACTTCTGTTAAAATTGAGCTTTTTCTAACATGATTGTGTTGGAAAATGATGAATCCCTCTTGAAAAAGAATTTATTCAAAACACCTGATTACGAATTATAATAACATATACAAAACAAGAATTTTTGTTAATATTGAGCTTTTTCTAACATGATTGTGTTCGAAAAGAATGAATTGCTCCTAAACAAGAATTTATTCAAAACACATGATTACCAATTACCATAACGTACCATGTTGTCCTATGATGAAAGAACTCAATTTGCTACTACGAACCAACAAAGAAAGAGCAAAAAAGAAAAATCTGAAACAAAGAGATGTAAATCTCTTTTGTTATTGCATTAATGGAAGAGTAAGAGAGAAGAAGGAGAGAGTTTTGTGGGTGAGAATTAAGGGTTGCTATTGGAAAGCCCTTAGCAACCTTATGTTTAAAAACACTCTCCTTGTGTGTCTCTTCTCAAAGTCCATTTTTAACCTAATTGAGAAATTTATTAGGGTGCTTAATTTGAATTTAACATTTTAATCCTTTTTTTTTGTTTTCCAAATTTAGAGTATCTTCATACTAAGTCTAACCCATAGAGTTCGATAGTTTGTTGGATGTGATTTAACCCATAGATTACGTGTTTGTTTAATATGTTTATGCAAAGTTTTAAGAAACGGATTAGAAATTAAATTGATAAGATAGAAGATTTAAGTTTTAGAGTTTAATCGTTATTATACAATAAAAATTAAACAAAAATAAAAATTTTGAAATAATATTGAAGAAGGAAATTATCCTTGTCCATTAAAAAAGTTAAAGTTTAATTTATAAAAAAAGAGACTGTTAAATGAAACTTAATTAATTTATCCTGGTTAATAAAATCGGTTAGTTTATAAAGATTGCTCGTTAATTAGTAAACTAACATGTATTTAATAACAAAGGTTATTAAATTAACCGAGTTAAAAATTTGACCAATTTAAGATTTTTACAGTTGAACCGTCTGACCCAATTCATTTTTTAATTTATCGGGTTTAAGGTTAAAATACACATATACCTAGTTGAAATTCCTATTTATTTATAAAAAAAATTAATAAGTTGGCAAAGGAAAGCTCCCTAATAATTTCTTTGAACTAAGATAGTTTTTATAAATCCTGAGTCCAATTAGAAATTTAATCAATTCAAAACACATTTATTAATTTTGGATTGAGTTAGGTCAAACTGGATCAGACCGAGCCCGTACCCTAATGTCATGCCTACATAATATATAAAGAAAAATCAATTAAATATTGTTAATCAAAGACCAAGATACGCTGACGTTTCACCAAGAACTTTGATATTTCCCTTCCAAGATAATGGCACATTTGGTTGCTTGTCAATTTTATATACATTTCAACCATCAAAACTTCAATTAAAAGTGATAGGTTGGTTTTGCTTCAAGAGTATTTTAAGTCTTACATTCCAATTTCTTATGATATACTTCACCTTTAAAATAATTTAACTCAATAATTTGAGATTTTAATGTATTAATTAATTTTTAAGATTTTAATTTTATTTATAAATTCTTAAGATATATAGTAAGTCTATTAGAATAGAATTTGTTAAGGTTAATCTTTAAGTATGAATATAATCTTAATATTTAAATTAAATAATACTTAAATAGTGATAATTAGATTCTATAATTAAATATTTGTTTTTAAGTTCTATAATAGCACTTATAAGAAATAGACAAGACTTTTATCCGGTTAATTTTTTGTTTAATTTTTAACTTTTTGGTTCGATTTAGTTTAATAATCTTTATTGTTAAAAATCAATCAATTTATTTTCATAAACTAATTAATTTTTATAAACTGGAATAATCAGATTAATTTTCATTTAATTGTCTCTTTTTTAATTAAATTTTGAATTTTTGGATAAGTAAAGATATTCTTATTTGATCATTTTTTAATTCTTTAATTTTACTCAGTTTTTCACCGATTTATGACAGTCTAATATTTGTTGAATCTTTTAAACTTTAAACTTCTTTTTAGATCAAATAAAAAAATTAACAATTGGAATTTGTTCACTTCCTCTCAAAATCTCACACCATAATTTAAGTATAAAATCATAACAAAACACAATCTATGAAAAAGGATAATACATTTAATTAACAACCAAATATGCCAAAATTTCAAACTTAGTTCTTTCACACACAAGTATTAAACGCGAAGGCCACACACAGAAACACTAGTTTCGTGGAACCTCAAGCCAGAGTACCTCGTGCATTCATAGTTTTAATGTCTTCAACGCGTTGAAACTTGAAACTAACCGATATTAGAGATGATCCAGTACTCGTTTTCATGTCTTCCATCTTCTTCTTCCTTCTTTCTCTCTATAACAATCCTAGAAACACACAGTTAACAATCCTGACATAAGCTCTGTCCTGTTTCTCTGTCTCTTCTCGGCTTCTGGTGTATACACAAGTCTCTCCGTATAATCAGCTTTCCAAACGCGGGAAGAAGGTGACTTTCAGTTTTTTCTTTCTATTTTTCATTTCATTCTTTCGTTTATATGAGCTTTTCATTGTTTGTTTTGGTTGAGTTCATTTGAACGTTCAGGAAAATTCAAGAAAAAGTATGTCTTGATAAGGAGTTCTGACATAAAATGAAAATGCTTCCTTTTCCTTAGTAACTTCACGTTTTGTCAATGTCTGGTTTAGTTATGGCTTTCCTTGAAGATCTGTTTGGTGGGTAGGAAAATATTACAGGATCTTGTAGATCATTGATTAACAGGGATCATCTCAAAATATAATGATTTTCCTGGTAAGGAATTAACTGTTAATTCCTCCATTCTCAGGTAGCAATTGCTTCCTGCAAATTCTTGTCAAGGTGTTGAAGTCTTGAAGAACCATAAAAAAATGAGTAATGTAAAGGTAGGAGTGGAGGTTGCGAGTGCTCATGACCTTATGGCCAAAGATGGGAAGGGCTCATCTAGTGCTTTTGTAGAGCTTCATTTTGATCATCAGAAGTTTCGGACTACTACAAAGGAAAAAGATCTGAATCCTGTTTGGAATGAAAGATTCTATTTCAACCTTTCAGATCCAAAAACACTACCAAACCTTACACTTAATGCATACGTTTACAACCATAATAAACAGAACAACTCAAGAACTTTTCTCGGAAAGGTTCGTCTCATAGGCAGATCCTTTGTTCCTTGTTCTGATGCTATCGTGTTGCATTACCCTTTGGAAAAACGAGGGATTTTTTCTCGTATCAAAGGGGAACTTGGTTTGAAAGTTTTTGTTACTGATGATCCTTCCATAAGATTATCAAACCATCTACCTGAAATGGGATTCTCTCTGTTTTCTGATTCACGTTCAACTAAGTCACAAGCAACGGAGCTGCAGATTCCAGATTCTTCAGTCTCAAATCCATTCACCAGTGACAGAGACGAGTCAAGACGCATATTTCAGCACCCCTCAAGATCAAGTAAATCGTACTCTATGAACTTTGGATCTAATGAGATGAGTGCTGAACCTCCAGGATCCCGAATTGTTCGCATGTACTCAGGTCCTTCATCACAACAAGCTGATTATGCGCTTAAAGAGACGAACCCTTTTCTTGGAGCAGGACAAGTTGTTGGAGGTCGAATTGTACGTGGAAATCGACCAATCAGCAGTTATGATCTAGTTGAACAGATGAGTTACCTTTTTGTGCGAGTGGTGAGAGCTCGCCATCTTCCAAATAAGGATGTGACCGGAAGTCTTGATCCATATGTGGAAGTAAAAGTTGGTAACTACAAAGGAACTACAAAACACTTTGAGAAGAACAGTAATCCTGATTGGAATGAGGTGTTTGCATTTGCAAGAGACAGGGTTCAATCATCTCTGCTCGAAGTTGTGGTAATGGATAAGGACATGGTTAAGGATGATTTTGTTGGTATTTTGAGGTTTGACATGAATGAGATACCCACTCGAGTTCCACCAGATAGTCCATTGGCTCCTGAATGGTATCTGCTTGAATCTAAGAAAGGGGAGAAGAAAAAAGGGGAACTGATGGTTGCTGTCTGGTATGGAACACAGGCTGATGAAGCATTCCCAAATTCCTGGATTTCAGGCACCATTACTCCTGATAGTTCCACTGTCTCTTCTCATTTTCGATCAAAAGTCTATCACTCTCCTAGACTCTGGTATGTCCGAGTTAATGTCATCGAAGCACAAGACCTAGTTCTATCTGACAAGAACAGGTTCCCAGATGCTCATGTTAAGGTGCAGATTGGTAACCAGGTTCTGAAGACAAGGATGGTTCGAAGTCGGACGAATGTCTTCTGGAATGAAGAGTTGATGTTTGTTGCTGCTGAGCCATTTGAAGAACATCTAATCTTTTCAGTTGAAGATAGGATTGGTCATAACAATCATGTAAGTATTGGCAAGGTTGTTGTACCACTGAACACGGTTCCGAAGCGTGCCGATGATGATCAGAAAGTTCCGACCCGGTGGTTTAACCTCGAAAAGTCTATCTCAGCTGCCATAGATGAGAAACATGCCAAGAAAGATAAGTTCTCTAGTAGGCTTCATCTAGGAGTCATACTTGATGGAGGGTACCATGTGCTTGATGCTCCAACACACTATAGCAGTGATCTTCAACCAGCAGCTAAGCAGCTATGGAAGCCATCAGTTGGTATCCTGGAGCTTGGAATTCTAAATGCAGATGGTCTCCATCCATTGAAGTCAAGAGATGGAAAGGGTACATCAGACACATACTGTGTAGCAAAATACGGCCAAAAATGGGTTCGAACTAGAACCATAACCAACAGCCTGAATCCGAAATATAACGAACAGTATACTTGGGACGTTCATGATCCTGCAACAGTTCTCACGGTAGGTGTGTTCGACAACTCCCAGATTGATGTTCCAAATGGTAATATCAGAGACTCAAAGGTTGGAAAAGTTCGGATACGCCTCTCTACTCTTGAAACAGGTCGAGTTTACACACACTCCTACCCTTTGCTAGATCTTCATCCCTCAGGTTTGAAGAAGATGGGTGAGCTTCATCTGGCAATCCGATTCTCATACAATTCATTTGCAGACATGGTGTATCTATACTCGAAACCCCTTTTGCCAAAGATGCACTACGTAAGACCATTGAGTGTGATGCAACAGGATCAATTAAGGAACCAAGCAGTGAACATGGTCGCTGCTAAGCTTGGCAGGGCGGAGCCTCCTCTCAGGAAAGAAGTCGTCGAGTTCATGTCCGATGCACACTCTCATCTCTGGAGCATGAGGCGTAGCAAAGGAAATTTCTTCAGGTTGATGACACTTTTCTCAGGATTTTTCGCTCTTGGAAGATGGTTTGGTGAAGTATGCATGTGGAAAAATCCTGTCACGACACTGCTAGTTCATCTCCTGTTCGTGATGCTCGTTTGTTACCCAGAACTCATCTTACCAACAGCTTTCTTGTACATGTTCCTGATAGGGTTATGGAACTATCGTTTCAGACCGAGATATCCTCCTCACATAAACACGACAATTTCCCACGCAAACGCAGTTCAGCCTGACGAACTTGACGAGGAATTCGACACATTCCCGACGACAAGAAGGTCGGAAATTGTCAGGATGAGGTATGACAGGTTAAGGAGTGTTGCTGGGAGGATTCAGACAGTGGTAGGAGATGTGGCTACACAAGGAGAGCGATTTCAAGCACTCCTGAATTGGCGTGATCCTCGAGCTACGATTATGTTCCTGACATTTTGTTTAGTGGCTGCTTTGGTGTTGTATGCAACCCCTTTCCAGGTTCTTGCTCTTATGGGTGTGTTTTACTTCATGAGACATCCCAGATTCCGGCACCGAACACCACCTGCACCGATCAATTTCTTCCGTCGCCTTCCTGCTAGGAATGATAGTATGTTGTGAATGGTGCTTGTAAAGCTCCGGGTTAAGATTCATATGTATGTAGTCGTTAATTTAAGAACACATACGGGAAACTGGTGTATCTGCAAATTGTGGGTTGCGTGAGTGTAGGTTTGGCATTGGGCGGACTGGAGATTGGGATTGGGCCGAAAATTTTATGCTTCGGCTCAAATTTGACCTAATTAATTTTTTAATTAAACATTTAAAACGACGTAATTTTGGTTAATATTTTTAAGGTTTAGGTTAAACTCGAACTCAATTAAGGGCTTAAAATTTAATCAAAAATTTATATGTTCTTACATTTTTTTCTCAAATGTATCAAAAATTATATTAGTTGAACCAAAATAAAGTATTGGAAATTCAATATTATGTATGTTTTTTTTTTACAATTACCTTTCATTTCGGTTCAATTCGACCTAAAATCAATAGATTTGACCTGGTTAAGTTTGTCTCAAAATTATATATATATATATATTCGATCTTGTTTGAAGTCCAAAAGTTTTAGAAAAAATGACATCATTTTTTAAATTTTAAATTAAAAAATATAATTAGGTTGAACCTTAACTCGATCAGACTCAAGCTCAGGTTCAAATCATGTGTCTCGGGCTAGATGGGCTTCGAGCCTTACCTGTTCCGGAAATTTATTTTCGGGCAGGGCCCCCACTCCCACTCCTTAAATTTTTCCACTAGAGTGTTTCTATTTCTAAATGAACCAAAACAAATATTCTTTATCATAGTTCAAGATGATGTACACTGAATCTTCATTTATCCCCCCAAAGTCATTAAAATTATGGTTTTGTTGTCATCGAGGAGCCAAGATCAAGGTTTCCGGTAGTACCCAAGTGACGGGTGCCGCTATTAGCACTCCTTTGATTTATAATAGCACTCCCACCAGATTGTTTTAAATGTAAACAGACAAAATTGCCCCTAACATAATTCTGGGATGATATGGTACTTATCAATTGTCTATCTTACCCTTTAGATATAGCATGACAAAAATGTCCCTAACTCATTTTGACATAATTTCTAATGCATATGACATTTATAAAATCCCTCTATTACTCTTTGATTAAATAAAGATGTTTTCCTTACACAATGAAGCACACGTATGTCACATAAATATAAAATTATACAACTCTTTTCAAGATCATCAAATTGCTCCGTCCTTTTTTGCTTATGAAA
>JANKOD010000009.1:19486575-19499007 GCA_026284645.1 Erythroxylum acuminatum | reverse complement strand
AGTCTCGATGCTTTATGAAAAAAGGATTGTAAGTTTAACAATGAAGAACAAGCAAATATAGTTCAAGTGGTTGAAGAAGACAACCTCTTCTAGTTGGTGAGAAGTGTACCATGACGCAACATAGAGACAAGTAGTCTATAGAATAAGTGATGAGAGAAGTGCTTATATTGAAGAACAGAGAGAAGTGCTCTAATAAGAAGATTGGAGAGAAGTGCTCCAAAGTAAAGAACTGTGGAGAGAAGTGCTCTAACCATTAAAGGAAGATGGGAAGTACATCATCAAATTCAAAAAGTCTTATAACTTTGAATCAAGAGGGAATTTTGGAGAATGATTCAAAGTTAAAAATGTGGTCTTTGTTTAAAGATAAATTTTAGGAATACTAAGATAGAGTAGTAAAGATAAGATCTATTATTTGTTAGAAGATAAAATTTTATCTGTTAAGATAAAGTTGTTATCTATTAGGATTTAAACTTTTAACTTTTTGAATTGTTTGCTTAATCTTTATCTAGATATTAGCTAAGATAGTTATTTCATTTTTTATATATTTAGGTTTTCAACATCAATGAAAAGTGCAACTCATCAATAAATTGCCTCTTGAAATTTATCTTTTCCATTCTACTTTATTTTAGTTAGTTTCTGATTCTAAAATCCAACATCCAAGGTCGTGTAGAAAGGCTTAGACGTGCCTCCTAGCCAATGGGGTCAGCTCGATATCGCCTGGTCTGATGCTTAGCGTAGTTTCTTTAATAGATTACGAGCTTACTCTTTTTGTTGTTCAATCCATCGACAGAATTGTTTGAGTCTATTATTGACTCACTTTAGATCTATTATTGGTTGATAACGATAGTTTTTGTCAATTATTTTTTAAAATTATTTAATTTTATTCAATCTTTAAGTGATTTTATGATGGTCTAACATTTGTTGAGCCTTTTAAACATTAAATATTTTATCTTATAGATTTAACTTTCGGATCGGTTTTTAAAACATTAGTATATCAAATTGTGGACGATACAAATGTAATTATAGATGATGCAATGTAAATATGAGTAATGCATACACAACATTATCGTTGATAACGAATTACAAATAATGAACTTTTTTAGATTTTTTAATTTCCTATTTAATTTTTTAAAATTTTTAGTTAAGTGTGTAATTTTTAAAAAGATGTAATAATTCAATTTATAAAGTTGTTTTCGTTAATGTTTTATTGATGTAGTTGATGGAACAACATAAATACTATCATTTGAAGGGCTTACATGGCTTTTTGGTAAGCTTAAATAGACTCGACCTACTAAATTTTTTTTAAGTTCGGGTGTTGACTCGATCAATGGTCATATCTAACATTGAACAAGTGAATCAATTGCCCTTGGGTTTCAAGTCAATCCATTTGCAGTTGTAGTACACCATGAAGTAGACAACTTAGGGCTACAACTGATAAGTATGAACTGGAGAATGAGTGTTTTATGTTGGAAAGAGAAGGAAAAGGCGCATGAAGAATATGCAGGTCGGCCTCCTTGTCCTTGAATCTAGTTGACAGATACTTAAGCCTATTGGGACGCAGTGAATCCAAGCTAATAAAAGATAAGATGGTTAAAGTTTCAATGGTTGGGCTGTCCTATCTGTGATCTCTGTTTCAGACAGACTGCAACTTACTAGTTCTTGTCTTGTGAAAATGACTTTGTGTCCCACCAATTAAAAAATAGAACTATTTACTAAGAATTCACAAGTCAGAATAATCAGTATTGGCGTAACAAAAGTTTTTTTGATATGAATTTTTCCTGGCCAACTAATCCTATGAGAATACTCCTCAATTATGTTGGGTGGATCTATAAGTTTAAAGAACTGTTTTCTTGGGTCATTTTAGATAATCCCCAGCTAGTGGAGACACTCATTGGTTGGTCCACACCCCCTGGGTGGACTCGCTTAAATACCGATGGCGCTTGTAAGTGCATTTCCCATACTACTTTTGCAGGAGGTGTTCTTCGGGACTACGCCGGGACTTGGCTCGAAGGATTTATACAAAATGTGAGGTTTACCACCTCGGCCTACGCGAAACTTTGGGGTGTATTTACGAGCCTAACACTTGTATGGGATTTGGGCTACAAAATGGAAGAACCGGAGGTAGATTCCCTTGTGGTTATCACTATAATATCGTCGTCAGCGCAACAATAGGGCATCAGCAACTCATTGATTAAGGCTATTCAGGAGCTGCTTGCTAGAGATTGGATAGTAAGGCAAAGACACATATGCAGGGAAGCCAATCGTTGTGCGGATTGGATGGCTAACTACGCTCAATCCTTTGACCTTGGGACAATCGCCTTTCAACGCCCTCCTTCAGGCTGTATTAAAATCCTCCTAGAGGATATCGCAGGGATCTCTTTCCCTCGTTTAATTCGATAACTTTTGCTGTAATTTCCTTATAATTCAAAAAAATAATTGATAATTATATAACTAGTATTTAATTTAAATACTAATAGCTATATAATCTAAACTGCATTCACATTATTCATTAATAAGTTTCCATCATAATTAACTTTTTTTACAATTTAGTGTAACTAAGTTACCTTAAATATAGGAACTCCACTAGGTAGTTTACACCATTACACCATAGATTGGAGAAACAGAGAAAATCATATTAAAACCAGCTGGAATTTGGCAGGAGACAACAACCCCATAAACTTCATGCCTTTTTACGTTATTACCTATTGTGTAAGGTCTCCATGCCATTTTACTCATTACCTATCATGTAAGGTTTAGACATCTTAAACTTAGATCTTTTCGACAAAACTTCAGATATCTTACAGGTTTTTATGATTCCAAGAATATACAGCTCGATATTCTTGTGTCAGAATCTGTATTTTCACATAATTTAACCTTTGAACATGCATCTAAATGTACCTATAAAGAACCTGATCAAGAGTATACGGTTAAACTTTAGATATAAACGATACTAATGGACTCTTCCTTGTGTAACCCTGTCGAAAATGGCGGAAACGAAGTTGACATCATTAAGTATTCTCTTGCCAACTTTGGTTACTACCACTTTGAAACCCTATTTAAGCAACACATCACTGTAACTAAAAACACATCGAAGAGAAGAAATGGGTTTGAAGCTACTGATTTCGAGTTCAATTCTTCTTCTTCTTCTTGTTTCTTTCTCTTTGCATGTTCAGGCTCAAGTTTGTAAGCCAAGTGGCAAAATCAAAGGCAAGAAGCCTCCACCAAACAAATGCAACAAAGAGAACTTATCTGAATGTTGTGAAGAAGGCAAGCTTTACACAGTCTACGACTGCTCGCCGCCGATCACGAAACGAACCAAAGCGCTTCTCACCATTAACAGTTTTCAGAAACGAGGAGACGGCGGAGGTCGGTCGGAATGCGACAACAAGTTCCACAGTGATAGCAAGCCGGTGGTTGCGCTGTCTACAGGTTGGTTTAACAACATGAAAAGGTGCTTCCACAACATTACTATTCGTGCTAATGGACGCAAAGTGAAGGCCATGGTGGTTGATGAATGTGACTCGAGAGTTGGGTGTGATAAAGAACATGACTTCCAGCCGCCATGTCCTCCCAACATTGTGGATGCGTCAAAGGCTGTCTGGAAAGCCTTAGGTGTGCCTCCTAGCCAGGGTGAACTTAATGTTGTCTGGTCCGAATAGCTAACTCTTATCTATGTCGTGATGCTTCGGATTATCCGTCGTGAAACTAAGAACGTACCATTTCTTGCTTTCTTTTTCTTATGTCGACTTCAGTTTCCTGCGAATCATTGTGGTTCGATCAATAAGGATTTCAGTCTCCTTCGTTATGTTTAAACCTCAAACAAAAATTAAACATTCTATGGTTGA
This sequence comes from Erythroxylum acuminatum, assembly GCA_026284645.1. Taxonomy (NCBI): domain Eukaryota; kingdom Viridiplantae; phylum Streptophyta; class Magnoliopsida; order Malpighiales; family Erythroxylaceae; genus Erythroxylum; species Erythroxylum acuminatum. The sequence continues at coordinate 19,495,162 of JANKOD010000009.1, read as the reverse complement.
GCAAATAAGTAGGTCATATTCTACCGGATAGAATGTTGACCCCTCAAATAAGTGCATACTCGTAAATTAATGGTGACTAATAAGATAATGCTCCGTTACATAACCAACCTCGTTAGAAGAGATAAGATTATGAATGCAATAATAACAGACAAATTAAACATGACTAATATTAATGAAAAATTAAGAAAGACAAGGCTTAGGTAGTTCGGATATATTAAAAGAAAAAACTCTAAAGCTCTTCTGACTTAAGTAAGGTTGTGGGTTCGAACCCCCCTCATGTATGCAGCCGTTTAAAACTTGAGGTCAGAGCTTTGCCTCCCGCAAGGAACCTACCCAGCTCGAGCGGGAATTAGTCTGGATGTGGATGGCTTAAAGGTGTCTTCCCATAGTTGAGACCTGCCTAGGACACCTCGTGGGCAACAAAAAAAAAAGATGTAAGAATATTATACTTAGAGACTATAAGAGTAGAAAAGGAAAGCCTTAGAAAAATTAAAGGGAGATGATCAATAATGATATGATTCTATAGAACTTAGTGAAAACATGACTCTTAATAGAAAACTTTAACATAGTATGATAGAGATAAAGGATCTCACATAAAGAGGACTTTTTTTTTTTATAGGTTTTTTAAACATTTTCTTATAACTTAATATTTTCTTATAATGACTTGTTTGATTTATTTATTTACTTGTCTCCTTCTTTGTTTGTGTATTTATTTACTTATTTTATCTTTTTTCTTATTCTTGACCTTGTTTTATTACTTTTATTATATTTTTATAGGTATTTATTATTATCTTTTATGTCTATTTTTTATTTTTATTATCTTATTATCTTATTTTTCACGTGAATCTATTGGAAACAACCTCCCTACTAGTTAAAAATAAGACCGTGTATTTTTAAACCTCTCCAAACGTTATGATCAATGAGATTTTTACTAAATTATTATTATTGTCGATATAGTACTGTAGTCACTTTAATTAAGGACACATCCTGAAATCAACCCCATATCATGGACCAGATGAAATTGTTTTACTTGATCTCGCTCAAATTGTTAATATTTGATTAGATACAAATTGTTCATATTTGATTAAATACAATTTGATTTGTTGACTTTGTATTAAGAATTTAATTTCTTATAATTGATTGAATCGAAAATTCTTTTAAACCTGAAATTAATTAAATCAAAATTAATACATCAATTACAATTAAATGCAATCAAGTTAATTTGTCATCTTTGAGAGTTAGTATCTATAAACCCTCGCCTTATAGGGGTGGTCGAGTTGGTGGAGTGAGAGAGCATGGGATCAAAAGATTTTGTGTTCGAATCCTTCTACCTACGCTCTCTCAATCGAGCCTGTTGTACAGGACTTACCTAGCTAGTACGAAGTACCCAGTTGGCATGATTTGCAAGCTATTATGTCAATCCGGAAATTTATCCAATGCGCATCTAAATGATAGCGACTACGAATTTCTCCGTTTAAAAAATATATATATAAACCCTCACTAAGTAAACTTGAATATCAATTATAAATAAATTATTTACTAAACTAATAAATTTAATATCGAACAAGTACTTGTTAAGAATTGGAATTTAAAATGTTAATATTATGGCTGTAACCAAAACGATGTTATTTTTTTTGAGTCGTTGGGATCTTTATGACAGACCACCTAAAATCGAGTTTGATTTAAAAATCGATCGATCAAAATTGAAATTGCCATCATTACCCACGAACTTTGCCTATTTCTATTTTGGTACCCAGGACCACGGAGTCAAAACGGCGCCGCATGATTACAGAAACACGGAGACATGTGGTTAAAAGTGGAGAATTGAAATGATTGCCAGCCGGAGGGATGAGATTGAGAATGATGAAAAAGTGCTCTCTCTCTGAACTGTTACCAGCGGCGCAAACTCATGCTATTTTGACTTAATTATGATTGAAGAACGAAAGGGAAATTTTTCTTTTGAAGAATGAAAAATCAATCATGTATTGCTTTTGCTTCGCTATAATCATCGCCCACACTTTTGTGACTTGTCCACGTTGTTTGTTTCATATTCAACTACAAGAATTCCAAAAAGATCAGAATTTTAATTATGTACAACATTATATATTTGGAGGTGAACAAGAATTCGTGACATGTTGGTAATGATTATGGGGGTTTTGTTACCTTTTACGTTTTTTTGTATCCAAGATCATGTGTTTCTGTCTGAACCAACCGCATATAGTACAGGACATGATCTGAGGTTTTTTCAGGAATCAGACATTCCGACACCTGCTTTTTGGGTCTAATTTTCTCTTCTTTTTTTTTTGGGTTTTGGTCGGATCATGATTCAGGATTGAGGGGTGGAGGATTGAGATATAAGAATGGGGGAATCTATAATTTGATGTTCTTTGCAAATGCAAGAGAGAATATGGTTCTTGAAATTTGGTGGTCCTGAAAGTGGAAAAGATAAAACTGTAAAAAGCTTTTCTTTTCATATACATGATTTGTTTTTGAGGTTTTATTAATGTTGTCACAGCCACTCTAGTCATTGAGATCAGACCAGATCAGGGAATAGTTCAGTTGCTTAGCTGTTTGATTAAAGTTCTGGACAACTAAACAGGTCGAAGTTGGGTTTTCTAAGATGGGGAGTCAGTGTTCTAGGCTCAGTCGATGTTGCTCGGATTCTCAATTCAAGACAGGGGTTCTTCAAGTGTCTGAGTTTGGTGTGTTCCAACTTCCAAGTGATTATCCTTGAACAGAAAACTGTAGTCTGGCTTGGTTGGTCATGATTGATAGCTTTTTATTGTGTGTGTGTGTTTTTGTGACAGGGAATGACAAGAACAGTCAAGTGGATTCGTTGCCTGCATTTCGTGAGTTCACGTTCGAGCAACTGAAGAATGCAACCTCTGGTTTTGCGGTGGAGAACATTGTCTCTGAACATGGTGAGAAGGCTCCAAACATTGTTTACAAAGGGAAGTTGGAAAATCATACCAGAATTGCCGTTAAGCGCTTTAATAGAATGGCTTGGCCCGATGTAAGGCAGTTCTTGGTAAGGCAACAATTTTTTTATCACCATGAATGTTACTCCTTAAGAAGAGAAGATGGAAAATTTTCAATGACCAACTTGGAACTTGAGAGAATTTCTCTTTGGCAATGACAGGAAGAAGCAAAGTCTGTTGGTCAGCTCCGCCACCAGAGACTGGCAAATTTGCTCGGTTGTTGTTGCGAAGATGAGGAGAGGCTGCTTGTGACTGAATATATGCCAAATGAAACACTTGCAAGGCACCTTTTCCACTGTAAGGCTTAATCCCTAGAGCATAATTCACCATTTTATCTAAAGTTGAATCGTATCAGATTTCATATTGGAGCTCACAGACCTTCTATTCTCTGCTGAATCAGGGGAAACTCACCCTATGAAATGGGCCATGAGACTAAGGGTTGCTCTACATCTCGCTGAAGCTCTGGAGTACTGCACAAGTAAAGGGAGAGCATTATATCATGACCTTAACGCCTATAGAATTTTGTTTGACGAGGTAAAGGCTCTTCTGTTCCTCATTTATCAGTCAGTTCACATTTTCTTTGTATTATATTTGCAGTCACCAGTCTTTGTGTTCCTGATTTTGCAGAATGGTAATCCAAGACTTTCATGTCTAGGCCTGATGAAGAACAGTAGAGACGGGAAAAGCTATAGTACAAATCTTGCATTTACACCTCCTGAGTATTTGAGAACTGGTAGGTGAATCTTGCTAAGAAAAATAGATGTTTTGTTGTCAAGCTTTTTGTGAGAAATTATCTCAGATATTGATATAGATAGAAATCTCCTATGGTTCACAAAAAATCTGAACTAGTGTTGAACATCATATTCATTTTTACACCCTGATTGTGAGCTAATTTAAGACTCTTTCACACATTGTCTATCGTTATGTAGGGAGAATAACACCAGAAAGCGTAATATATAGCTTTGGCACACTACTGCTCGACCTTCTCAGTGGAAAGCATATTCCTCCCAGTCATGTTAGTATCACATTAGCAAGGGGTGTATAAATGGTTCTGCATCAGATGATTCTCCTATATGTTTTTGAGTTTAATACATTTCTTGAATAACCTTTTCCATGCAAATCTGATCGTGTGATACTGATGTTCAGGCCCTTGATTTGATAAGAGACAGAAATCTTCAGATGCTTACAGATTCTTGCTTAAAAGGACAGTTTTCTAATGACGATGGAACCGAGTTGGTGCGTTTGGCTTCTCGATGTTTACAGTATGAGCTCCGAGAGCGACCAAGTTCAAAAGCATTAGTCTCTGCTTTGACTCCTCTTCAGAAGGAAATCACGGTATGGATCAGTCAGTCATTGAGGTTCTGGGAATAACATATATGAACCCTATCAACCCTTTCAAGCCATATGGTTTCTATCACTCAGGCACTTGGCATTCAAGAAATGGGCCCTTGTGGGTTTTTACCCTTTTCATTTCATGTTCATTGCAGGTTCCTTCACATATCTTGATGGGCATCCCACACAGTACATCATTTTCTCCTTTGTCCGCATTTGGTGAGGCTTGTTCAAGGAGAGACCTGACTGCAATACATGAGATCTTAGAGGAAATTGGCTACAAAGACGATGAAGGGGTGACGAATGAGGTTATGTATCCGCTTTAAACCAGTTGCCTGAATTGAATACATTTGCTGCATATTTAGCCTGGTCCGATTATTACTTCCGCTGATGTTGATCTGATGTTTGTTCTACATCTGTTAATTTCATCTGTTTGCAAAGTAAGCTCGTTCTAGTACTGAATTGTTTCTTTCCTCTATTACATAACAGCTGTCGTTCCAAATGTGGACTGATGAAATGATGGAAACACTGAACCTGAAGAAGAAGGGAGATTCCGCTTTCAAGCAGAAAGACTTCAAAGCTGCTATTGAGTGTTACAGTCAGGTATGGTATTAACAATTTACTGTTATAAACTCTCTGCTTGGAATGCTTTCCATATGCACAAACTCACTTGCTGATATAACAACAATGTTCACTGGCTAAGGTTTTTAACTTTTTTCATACAATTTGCAGTTCATCGACGTAGGAACAATGGTTTCACCTACCGTGCATGCAAGGCGTAGTCTGTCCTATCTCATGACTGACATGCCTCAGGAAGCTCTAAATGATGCTATGCAAGCCCAAGTCATTTCTCCTGTCTGGTATGTTGCATCCTATCTTCAATCAGTTGCACTTACCGCCCGTGGAATGGAGAATGAAGCACAGGCAGCACTCAAAGAAGGTACAAATCACGAGGCGCTGGCTGCTGCTCAGGCTGAGAAGGATGCAACATCTGAACAGAAGTAACAGAAATGGTAGATCTGCATTCTTTGAATCTGTTTCACCCAGTTTGCTTGTTCTGACGCTTTATCCTGAGAAGGATGCAACATCTGAACAGAAGTAACAGAAATGGTAGATGTGCATTCTTTGAATCTGTTTCACTCAACTTGCTTGTTCTGCTGCTTTATCTATTAATGCAACCAGCTAGCTTTGACCATCCGTTTTCTCCAGTCAAAGAAAATGGAACATTCCATAAATCAGTCAACATAATCCTGTTCTTTTTACTACTTCTCTGAATGGTTGGATTGTTTATGTATGTTCAATTTCAGATTCATTCTGTAAGTGATTGTAGACACATACATATTTCTTCAATTGGAGTGGCAACTTTTTCTTTTTGAGCAGTATCTAGTACCTAAAGAAAGAGGCAAACTTTAAGTTTCTATTATTTCGGGGTATTCTGAGGTGAATAGATGATGATGGTAACTCTGCTGTCCCAAAGTGTTATAAAAGAACAGCGAAGTATTCTAAAACCATAAATATAACTTGATCAGTACACGAAGAGTATGGTCATTACCAGAGAGAACAACTGAAGCCTTCACTAAGCTAATACCCGAGGCTTCGATGTTGCATTGCGTTACTCTCTGGAATCCTTACATTCTAAGTCAAATATTGTTTCGAATCAAACCAATATAAGCTTACAACAACAATCAGTGAAAGGAGACTTACAAATCCTTGCAATAACTAATATCAAAGGATTCAATGGTGCATTGTGCTACTCTATAGAATCCAAGGAAGAGAGATGATACATTATTCAATCACATTAGCTGCCCGAAATGATTCTTTACTTCTTCCATAGTAGACTGGGCTATTTCCAGTAAAGGTAATGAAGTTCCACCCAAAAGCTGATCCTCCAATAATATAGCTTTGATTCTGAACATTTTCAGCTTGCTGACTTTCAAAGACGAGATTAGACTGGAAATGCTTATTTTCAGATGGTTTATCGACATCTTGGTTTAGTTGACGCGTATCAGCTGAATTAACGTCTTGTTGCTGATCTTCGGCCACTGCAGCATTTCCATTTTCACAACGTAAAGGATGGCCATCATGCAAATTTTTAGGCTTAGTTACAGTGACAGTTTCTGCAGTCATCTGCTTGTAAAGTTCCATCAGCAGCTTCATCTCTGTGAATGCACAAGCAAAAGCTTATTCTTACTAATCAACCAAATTTTCATCAAAACTTTGCATCCATATCACACCTGCTCAAATTCATGTCAATGAACTTACTTTCTCGAATTTCATCGGCTCCCTTACAGCTCCGAAAGTCTACAGTTCGAAGCGCCTTCAAGAAAACAGAACAAATTCAACCAAAAAATCCAACATAACTAGAAAGTTACTGCACAAACAAAAACAAATAAGAAGCAACAGGGTGCTCAATACACAGAAAATCTCTAAAATCACTCATTCACAAGCACATTCATCAGCTAATACTGTAAATACGGGTTTTAACAGACCAGAAGATCCTTCATTTTTCTTTTTAATCGAAGATCTAATCATCACAATCCAGATATAATCCAAACTCCAAAAACCAGAAGTTCATTTTTTCCCAGAAAAGGACCATCTTTTTTGCTTTACCGGACTCTAGCACAACTAAACTTTGACAGATCCAACACTGTACCTCGAATAGACATGGGCGAATATCTCTCAGAACAGCACGCATCTTGAAGTAGCTGCAGTCTTCGATCCCTTCGAGTGGTCTTTTCCTCGTCGTCGGTGGAGGAGGTGTTACAGTTGGCGGCTGTGGGGGCGGCGGCGGTGGAGGGACGGAAGAGGACATTTCCGGCGGAATCGGAGTAGGATCTACATTTTGAACTACCTGAGAATCTTCCATGGATTGGCAGCAGCCTCTGTCCGAATATGGAATCTGACCAGAGTTGGTGTCTGTCGTGAAATGTAAGTGAACAAGACAAAAAGGTGTGTTTGGCCACGAGGTTTACTCTATACTACAAGACCGATACCATTAACTCATAAACCAAACAGCCCATAATGTTTGCTTTTGTATATAAGCTTCCTTGTTAATAATAGGACTCTCTCTCAATCATTCACTAGGGTTAGCGTTAGGGTTAAGGTTCGTTGGAGAAAGAAGATGACGGGAAAGGCAAAGCCGAAGAAGCACACGGCGAAGGAGGTCGCGGCGAAGGTAGACGCGGCGACGACAAACAGAGGAGGAGGGAAGGCTGGGCAGGCTGATCGGACCGGGCAGGAAAAGGGCGGGCACGCCAAGTTGGAGTGTCCCCACTGCAAAGCAACGGTGCCGGATAGCAAAACGATGCAGATCCACCACGAAGCGAGACACCCAAAGATTCCGTTTGAAGAGGACAAGCTCGTGAATCTCCACGCCTCTTATGCCGCCGATACGTCCAAGCCTCGTCCTGGTGTGAGGGGAAGCTTTAAGAAGTGAAACCCAATCTCGACAATCCCACTACCGATACTGATTTTCCTTTTTAGATTAAAGTTATCAATGTACTATGCTTGGCAATGGCGCCAATGGAATGTCTTATACTATTAGCTTGTGATTATTATGATGATGAATTGAGCAATATCTGTTGTTTGGTCTCAAAGACTTCATCTTTGGTTTAACCTTGAAGACAATTACGCTGAGATTAGGGATGGTAGACTGAGTCAACTCGGTCTAGATTAAATTTTAGGATAAAAGTCATTTTTACTCGATATTAGCATATTTTAAATAATATTTAAAAATTAGATTATTAAAATAAATTGAATTGAAAATTTAAAAATTAAAAATTAAAAATTAAATTAGTCAAAAAATAATAATATATAATATATTTTAATTAAAATAAATATTTTAATTTCACTTTAATCAAAATTTAAATTACTCGAACATGTCTAAAATCCTCGTCCACAGACAACTGCTTTCAACTACCCACCTTCTTCTTCTTCTTCCTACCCATCTTCTTCTTCTTCTTCTGCTTCTGCTTCTTCTTGCTGTCACTTAACTAATACTTCCACTCTCAGTCTCACACACTAAACCACCAACCATGTCCACTCCTTCTCTTCTCTTCTCTTCCTCCTCTCTACACACAATACCCTAAACTCTCACGGTCACATCCCACCGTCACAAATGTCACACCCACTCAAGTCTCCGATCACCCCTTTCTCCTTCTCTTCCACTTTCACCCCCAAAACTTAAGTAGAAGTTTAAGTTTAGTTCTTGTTAACATTCCTAAACGCAACACACTAATCTTTGTTGCACTTACTTTTGTTCTATGCCTATGTTTATT
>JANKOD010000009.1:19464473-19478402 GCA_026284645.1 Erythroxylum acuminatum | reverse complement strand
TGTGCTATCAGTCTTTTTGATGCCTGATCACTTATGGAAGTTAGAAAGAACGCATACTGGATCTATTCCACCATGGGTTTCGAGAATCCTGCAGATCTCCTCATGACCACAGCTATAAGCATCTGATAGTGGCTGCACATTTTATAATTTCTAGTTAGGCATCTTAACAGCATTCCTATAGAACCTAAGAGTAGAAATGAATAAATAAACATCATTACCATCTTATCACGAAACAAATTAGAAAAGGAAATGCAAGTACTCAAAGATTGTATATAACCAGTGGTACACTTCCACTCCTAGGATTTTAAGTTTTCAAGGTCTTGTATTCTCATTTATGCATGCAAGGATAGCATATGATGGCAAAAAACTACTCACAAATTCCCGCTCAAGTCAAAGAACTTAGAAAAACGAATTGTGGAACATGTTTGAATTTGTTCGAATTTACTATTCTTTACTTATATGCTGGATCCATAAAATTAAAACCTCCATACCGAAAGATAATCAGATTTCTTTCATATAACACTTAGACACTGCAGTTGTACTTCCCATATAATTCAACCCCAATACATGAAAACACGAAGGTTATCGAAGGAGAAAATGAAGAGAACTCACAGTGCGACCCCAACGATCTGCGGAATTAACATCAGCTCCTTTTTCAAGAAGTAGAACCACTACTTCAGTGCATCCCTCACAAGAAGCCAGATGTAGAGCCGTTCGCTTATCATAATCAGCCAGATTTGGTTCCACTCCTTTTTCCAATTCCTGCATTACCCCTGTTTTGTCACCTTTACTTGAACAATGAAGCAACCTATATGGACCATTGGAGTTGATTCTTCGTGGTAGCAGCTGTTATCATGAAAAAGGAAAAACCCATCATCAAAACTTAACCAGTTAGAACGTAGGAACCTTAAATGAAACTAAAATTAACAAAAAACTAATCCCTAAGATTAATTTCACTCATTAATGATCAATCCATTTTGGTAGTTTACACGGAGATTCAAGCCAAGTTTCAATCTTTCTCCTTCCTGCTTTATTTAAACAAAGATGACAATATTTGGGGAAAACAAATTCAAGCACCTTAGAAGAAGACGGGGGTGGTGGGCTTTCGCAATCCTCCATGAACCAGAGCCAGAAAGAAAAATAAAGCACAGTTACATTCTAATTCATACATATGTTTCAAGGACAAAATCACAGTACAGCCACAAGTAGATTCGGTGGCAGGTATGACGCTCTTATCACAACAATCTTTGCATAGACAGTCCAAATTTGTCATTTTCATTTCCGCTGTAACCGAGGATTGATCTTCTGTCGACACCTTTCGTCTTTGAACTTAGGACTCTACGTCCCCAGAGATTGGAGTAGAAAAGTTTCCCACTTTTGCTTCGTTACTGAGAGTCCGAGAAAGTTGGCGTTTATAAACTTTTATCGCCAACCAAACATTGCTTTTTCGCGGGCAATCGAACCGAGGAAGTCGTCGTCTTACGATACCGTATTATGATGAGCCTAACGTCGTCGTTTAATAAAAGGAACTAATTCAAAATTCAAAGACCCAAAATACCCTCCAAAAGCCGAAGGCTCTCTCTCACACACACACACATGCGCGCTCTCCTCCACAGATCCAAACATGGCGCTTAACAATCCACCCCCCAAAGTACTAGAATGCGATGTGATTGGTCGGAGCGCCGAAGCATCTGAGGCCAAAGAAGAGGAGGAGGATATAGAAGAGAAGGAGCTGGAGAATCTGGAATCAGAAGTGAAGCAGATGGCGAAGAAAATTCTGGAATGCAGAGCTACGCTTCCGAGTCAGTTCAAGACCACTCTTGCTTCGCTTCTTTCTTCTCAAAGACCCGTTATTGGTTTGGACACCGAACCTGGACCGTCCGGCGGGTCACACCCAGGTCCATCCTTTTTTTAGGTTTTTTAGATGCAATTTGATGGGAAGTGAAGAATTGTGATCTTGAGATATCTGGGTTCAAAGTGAAAATTCAAACTTTGTGTAGTTTTGTTCACTAATTGCTTTGAAGAAAGAAATTCAGTTTGATCGTAACGCCATAATAAGACATTCGCTTGGATATAGAAAGATTGGGACTTGTTGAGTGTTTGAATGAATTGCAAGTCTCAGGTATCAGGAAGCTTGTTTGGGGGTATTTTGGACATGAATATGCTTTCCTTCTTTGGTTCTATAATTGCCTTGCAACGATTGCTTATACTTTGTGGTGTACTATTGTTGCTAATGACAATGATAAATGATTTATCAGATTGCATTGAATCTACAGGAGTGGAAGAAGTTCTCCCTCTACTTTATCATGGCTTTAGTGTAATAAGATAGTTAATGACATGCATATATTGAAGATAAATATCTGCTAAGTCATTGATTGGTAGTGTTTAATGGCTACCGATTTTCACTAATTGCCGGGGACAAAGCTTCTTCCATGTCTTATTTACTGCCTGAGAATTGGTGTCACTTCCACTTAAAGTTGGTCTTCTAAAATGTTTGGTTTCAGTCTTGTTGGACTAATCTTTTGATCGAACCATTGACAATGTCTTGATTAAACAGGTTCTGAAGCCCGGGTTGAAACCAGTAAAGCAGCAGTTCCTTTAATACACGACGAAACGACTCGTGAAAAAGTGCGTCTGCTGAAAGAAAAAATCTCCAGTAATGTCTCTGCTATGCCTGTTCTTATAAGAAGAATGAAGGAATGTTTGTCTAGAATAGAGAATTTAGGGTCCAGTAATGGAACCATACATCCTGCTTTCAAAAGGAAAAGGAATAGCTAACTAGGGTTATTGATTGATAATGTTTGAAGAGGTTTTCTAAGAGTGATCCTATGGTTCACTGACTTCAAAGTGATGGTTTAAACTTAAAATTAGGTCAGAAAATGAGGGATTTGGGGATTTCTGTGTATTGTAAATTACTTGAAAGCATGAGTTTGATTTGTAATATAAATGCTGTTGTTGATAGTTTCTGTAGAGCACCATTCTGTTACTGAGATGCATTAGAAGAAGAAAACGATCTTTGCCACAATTTTTCTTGATATCTGAAGTTCTGTTATTTAGAAGGATTAATGTGTTCATAAGTAGATTTTCTGAATTAATTCAAGCACAAACATTGTTATTTTGTCATGAAACATTCCAGATATCTAAGTCACTCAAACTCAACTTATAGAGAAATTCAGTAGCAGAATCATATATATCAAATGAGATAGTTATTGTTTATGTTTCCGTGAGCCGGATCAGTGCTCCAAACGAATGTTGCTTTATCAGAAGCCCTGCGAAGTGTTCATGGGATGAAAGCATTGTGATCTTGGTCCTTCTACTCATAGCTTCGATGAAGGGGTTTGATTTTGGGTTGAAATCTTTCTCAGGAGACCCTCCTGTGTTAATGTTACAATATGCTGCACAACAAAATAGGAACAAACTTAGTTCATCACACCATCTCTCTCTCTCCCTCTTTCTCCAGCAAAAAGTTGTGATACAGCTTGCTCTATGTAAAAGCAGCAGGACAAGAACATGGATGAGAATACTTGCCTCTCCCTTTCGGTTGAACATATTGGCCAATACAAAGCCACGTGCATTGTGAGCAGCAGGAGACGTAATCTGTTAATAGGTGATAGAAATTGGTAACATTCTAACGACCTGATCAATGAAAAAACATGATGTTCAACTCACCGAAAACAGTATCCACTCATCAGCTCTAAAAGCACGGTGAAACCACATCCTGAGAGAAAAAGAGCGTCAAGCATATGTTGAAAAGAAAGCCAAATAGAGATTGGGAACAATTCTCTGTGGGCTGTGTTTAGCATATACATCTTCAGCAGATTCCACTGCTTTTACTAGATGCAAGCAATGATATACACACAGTCTACTTACGAATGGTCTAGACTAACACAAGAAGTCTTCAAGCCTCTAGCACGGTGAGGATTCATACTGACTTGAAGAAATAAGAGATCTGAAGCATATGCTGCAACACATCTGCAATAGACCAAATTCGTATGTGTTCAGGAAAGTATAACAGGCGATGTATTAATAAGTTGCTTGTTGGTCATAGCTGGTTTAAGAAAACTGTCAACTGGAAGAAAAATAATTCTTATAGTTGATGGCAACCGGTAAGGGCCATACTTTTACAAGATTCATTTTAGCAAGGGCTCCTTACCTATGCAAAGCCTGGTCATCCGAAAGTTTTCCTTTTGCTCTAAACCAGTACCTCAAGCTGAAAGGCGATGGGGAAGAGAAATACAAATCTGTCACAAGGATAGTAAAGAATAGCTACGCAGCTGAAAGAAAAACGTGCAGTATAAAAAGCAAAAGACTGCTAACATTGTAAACCAATCCTACCTTGGAGGAGATTTTGTCTGATTTGTGTTTGTGTTCGGCTCACAGAATCTTATTTCTATGGGCCAAGGAACAAAATTCTTTGTAGCCACCTTGTTCCTGTACGTCCTGAAACAGCAAGTGGAACTTTCAACTCTTGCTTGCCGAAACACGAATGCACATAGCAAATTAAATTACAAGATATTTATATTCCATAGGGATCTAAGAAACTCTTATACTGTAGGAGAAATAGCTTGTTCTTAAAGCCTACAAGACAAGAAACCTACTATGCATAAACTCAATTTACAATACAATCTTAGTGTTAGGAGTGCCTTCGACATTTGATTTAGTCATCTAACATGTCTGCACTTGTGAACAAAAAGATCCATAGCGTCTCCAAAAGAATGGACTGGCATATTGTGCCAGATACTTGTCTTTACTGTGGCATGGTTCACTTGAAAAAAATTAATGAACCAAAGTCGTGGAATAGAGAACAAGTTTTTGGAGAAAAAGAAGACGAACTAAAAGTCATCTATAGTAATGGGTTTGCAAGAATTATACAGAATGCATTAAGAGGAAAACTCAAAATTCAATTTATCATACCTTGGAAGACGAGGATCAGTTAGGCGTTTATCTCGTAATTCTTCTATTGAAAGAAGCTGCCACAGCTAAATGTTCAAACCATTGCAGCAAGGAGCTAGAAATAAAAAACAATAACTAAGAGTGCATTCCACTCACCGTCTCTGGTTCTGGCACCAACGGCATTGTCACTTCCTGGTGATCAAACCCATTCTCTTCTTTCTGTAAAACGACACCCATCATTACAAGAATTCTTGGGTTATTGGAATCAAGCTTCTACAGCTAACTCTTTGAAACACATTTGGAGAGTAAAGTTACACTTGACTTGTGAAAACAATAACAAATACAGAATATATTAGAAAGTTCTTCAAATAGAAAACCAATGACCTTTGGTAGATATTAGGACAACTATCACTCATGTTGTAAACAAACTCAAAATCGCTCTATCCTGGAGTGGAGCACCTAATATAGGAAGTCACTGATTTCTCTACCCACTCAATACGATATCATACCAATGACAACAGTCAAGTATTCTCATCCACTAGTTCTTAAAATTCCTTCAGATTTCATTTGAGAACCGAGAACATCCAATCCTGAATCTTTATAAACTCCTTTTTATACAAACTCATAGCTAAAGTTTTCTCACCATCACATCATTGATCAGTCTGATAAAGAATGGATCGGCTAAGTGCGTTCCTTTCTTGAATAAAATAATTAAATTAAATTATACTAGAAATCAAACCTACATGCTTGAGAATGCTCAGAAAATCTCATGATGGACACAAATATTCAACTGCAGTACCTGAAATGAAGCAAACAATGTGAACACAACGTTTCCTTTTTGTATTGCCTCAACCCTTCGTGTAGCAAAGCTTTTTCCATCACGCACACGGTGAACATAGTATACAATAGGAACTGTCAAAATAGACATGTATACACTATGAGAAACATCTCCATTGCAACTCCATGAATTGGAGATATGGTGGCCAAAGAAAAAGTTAGTGAAAAATAAGAAGCCAAGCAATAATATTCTAAGAAATCAAAACTTTCTATGCTCTCAAGACAATGCCAGAGGAGTTCATTTTTTGAGCTACTTGTGAAATTCCTTGTCAATATCTAACTATCAAAGTTTAAGGTTCAGTAGGACAACCTTTTTCAAGACAACTAGAGATGGTATTGATTTCCTGACCAGAAAATGTTAATGAAATGCAATTACAGATTTTCATCATGATCAGGTTTACTAAGAATATACTTACTGTCATAATCCCCAACAAGTAGGAAGTAGGCGTGCAAGCTATGTACAATTTTCAGGCAATCAACCGTCTTTGATGCTGCAGCCAATGCCTGCAGTAAACAAGAAATGCCATGAGATACATAAAAAGGCCAAGTGATTCTTCTACAGTTACCAATAACAATTCTGTCACAAAAGATAAAATGAAAGAGCATTTAAAATGTTTAGAAGGAACTTTTTATGGTAAAAACTTCTTCAATACTTAAACATACTCACACATGCACCAGTAACACAGAGTAAGCAACTCCTCTTTGCATAGACAATCACACTTACCATGCCAATGGCATGCAAGAAATAATAGTAAATGATCCAAAATTGAAGAAGGAACAGAAGGTGGCATACCTGCCCAACAAACTGTCCGCCAAAAACTTTTCCGAATTTTGGGGCATTCGGCAAGGTGATACCCTGGAATATATTTACCTGCAAATCAAGCAAACAACACTTTAGCATAATCCACGTGTTTAAATACTTGACACCCATAGATCAAGAAGTAGCTACCAAAGAAATGAGCAACACAGAAAACCACTAATGCTACTTATCTTGGATGTGTCTTTGGGCCACACCATCAAGAAACTAAATGTCACTGATGCCACGTGTTCTAACAGAAGAAACCAGTACTTCCAGCTTACTAAAGTTTACACAGTTTCTCTACTAAAATGGTCAACCATCAAAGTTTTATGAGTAAATAGCAACAATAACATAACGATATACGTACTTCTAGTGGCTCCAGATGAAGTATACTCTCCACAAGAGAGCACGTGCCTGGTGTCTGATCTGCACTCCATATTGATTTTGGATTAAGTAAAGTACAGTGTTCATGAGGCAGCACTATGCAAGTCAGCTGTTTCACAATACACAAAATTCAATAGCATAATTTCAGCTTTCATCCACCAGGTTTACTAAAATAGCACAACAAGAATAGTATCGATATCTTCCAACTACCTTAGTCAAAGCAATCACATTTGCCTGCTGAACGGATAGAGATGTTCCTGCACAAGCATGGACATTTACCCTTAGCAACAGATTAATTGATCTCATCATGGAACATAATCGTGAAAAAGAATCGTGACATAATGGCAAATTCAACACCAATGCGAACGACTGTGAAAAATGCATCACATTACTAAAAAAACTATCCAAAAAAACAATTATACCACATAAGATTAAGTCAAACGGGCACCTCACCATCCCCAAAGTAATCGTATCGTTTCAACTGAAACTCAGCTGGGGGGTCATCCTCCGCATGAACTGATCCACAGACTTCAGCCTATGCGAATTGCATCAAGTTCCAATTCAGAGAAGAAGACAAAAGAGGACAACAATGAAGAATCAAAATTTAAGGACGTCAAAGCAAACTGACCTCCCCTTCCCACACGAAATATATTCCTTCCCCAATTTCCCCTTCGCGAATCACGTACTCTCCTTTCTCTACAACGTAACAAAATGACCAAAAAAAAAAGAGCGATTAAACAATAATCACTACCTCTCATCTCAAAAGTAGGCGAAGAATTCGAAAATCACCATAGTGTTTAACAGTAACAAGTTGTGCAATTCTCTTGAGAGAAGAGCTGGGAAGCCTCTGTAACAAAGGAACGCAGCCCAAGAACTCGATCACTGCAAACACATGATCCAAATTCGCTTAGTAATCACCACGATATGGTTGCAAGTTAGGGTCTATTGTCACTGAATTCGGGAGACTCACCTGATTCGGCATCCATATTGACGGGAATAGAATTGAGTACATGACAACGAATTGCATTATACATACGACACTTAAATAACTGCAGAGTAAATTGAAGGTTGTGGTTGAGTGCCAGGACTCATCTATTTTTAACTAAGGGTTCGCTCCTTGATTTTAGGTATAAAATAGTCTTAAATCTTTGGGACAGCTGTCCTATTTTATGAGGTGCCTATAAATCAGCGAGAGGATTAGTCACCGGCGCCACCAGTGTATACCCTAATCTAATACAAATAATAATAATAACTGCGAAGGTAGATCCGGTGATGCTCAGCAGCACGGTACGATTTTACACGTTGGTTTGCTAACCGTTGGATAAAAACTTTTAAGTAATACACCCTAACAAAAACACGGTATTCCAAGGATTGGCATTGGCTAGCAAAGAATCTAAAGCCCATCTATATGGGACGTGATCACTTACGTCAGTTTTGATGTTTCAATTATTTTCTAATCAACCCCATCCACACTGCATGATTCTCACGTAAATATATAAATGAGATGAATTGAAACAGAATTAGAACATTAAAATTGACACAAATGATTTCATTTAGGTCTATATATTCCTGTCGGATTCTTGAGGTTTGTTATTATTTGGGATAATTATTTCTGTATTTTAAAATGTTTTAAAAATCTTAAAGATGAAAATTTAAAGTTTCATAAATATTAAACTGTTATAAAATAGAATAAAGATCGCATAAATTAAAAAATTTTAAATATAATTAAAAATTGTGCTTAATTTAAAAAGGTGTTAAATAAAAATTTGTTAATTTATAAAAAATTATTAATTTTGATTAATTAATAAATATATCGATTTTTAACAAAAATTATTTAAATAAATTAAACCGAAAAGTTTAAAACCAAATCAATTCAAAATTTTGATGATCAAACAAGTGGAATTAGTTGAATTTTTTAATATTTTAAGTTTTAATTCAAAATATAATAATAAGAGTTGAAATTTCGAATTTAAAAATATTAGGTATGGTTGCCTACTCGATTAAGTCAAACACGAACTTGAGGTCAACCGAAGACCTACTAATGCATAAGAAACTCTCTCTAAATGATATCATTTTGGAGGTTCGACCTCTCCAAACCGACCGGGCTAAGAGCCGAGCTTAAACTATACCCTTAATTTCAAGTCAGCTCGACCTAAGGCTGAGTAATTATCAAGCATAAGCCCAATCAAGATCGAATACCCATGCTCGAAACCAAGTCCGATCAAACCAAATTTAACCTATTGACACTGCTCAGAAGTCCTTTGCATCTTATGATAAATCAGACTCAGGAATACACCGAGTCATTGCAACTGTTCAAGGATTTCATCACAGCAGGTAGAAAATTACAGGATAATCTCTGAGATGAACATAAATCTTGTTAGTAGATTTCAGAACTACACTTCAAGAACTCAATGATGCAATTCCAACTAGCAAGATAGGATAAAAGGCAGAAAAGAAATGAAGAGAACTCAAACAGATCTGATTTCAAATTTTGTTAAATCTTCCACAAAAACTCAAAATGAAGAGGACATCCATCACCTGAAAACACCAACATCCAATAAAATGAGATCATCTAGCAGTTTTTTTTTTTTTTGTTAAACCACCCGGTATCTGACGCCACACGGGCAATCGACTAATCCGGATTCGAGCTGGGTAGAACTATATAGGCGGCAAAGCTCTCCCTCACAAGTGCGACTCCATTCTCAAGACTCTAGCAGTTTAACAAAAGCTGCAAACTACCAAAAATGATGAAATACAAGCACCACATTTACTAATGAATTAAGATGGTTTGACAAAATATGATAACCAAGTGTAGCTTAACAAACATATTAGAAATCAACAACTGAATGCAGCATTCATATAGCTACTGTATGGTAAGCAGCACTTTGATGTAGCACAGGTAAGAACTTCAATGAACAATAGCAGAACAGAAAGAGAAGTCAAATCAAGTCCCTAAAACAGCTTACTATACTTCCATAACTTACTAACGCAAACGAATCCGCCAAACGGCCAGCTCCAGATAAGAAGCACATATACAAAGTTGCTTAGGGTTCCTTATCCAATTTCCTAAAAGCACACACGCAACAACTGAATACAGAAGAGTCGAGTTCAAATTCACCATAACATAACAGAGAAGTATTGGATCAGAAAAATGAAGAATTCTAGAAATAGGATATCTTATGAATTCCGTTGAACCAAAAGTGATACATGGAAGAATACTTTGAATCTTCCAATATCAACACGTTGATTGTTTCGCTCGTGTATCTTCCAAAAAGAAAAAAGATTTCTGAAAATTGTTTCCCAAATTTGAAAGAGATTACTTGGGTTATCCAAATAACTAAAAAGTATATCATGCCCGAATTTAACTACCGTTCGTAGTGGTGGATGAATTGGATCAGAAAAATGAAGAATTCTAGAAATAAGATATCTAATGAAACTGTCATTAAAATATCAAATATCTTAACTTCCTTTTTGTATATTATATAGATGATCCGATTCGCAAGGACCATATAGTTTACACATTTTTGTATTACCTCCTCTCACCGCTGTATTCATGTTAATGCATTTTCCAAATCTACGTTAGCAGGTTACTTCTAGTCTTTTATATTTTATAGAAAATATAATCCTAAATATTTATAATAACCCACTATGAAGGGGGAAGAAGAAGAGTATTTCGTTATTACAATTAAATAATATTATAAAATAAATCAAAATAAAAGGTCTTAATGAAAAGGATGAAATCACAAAAAGGAAGTAACTATAAAGCTGCTAAATCAATAAAAAAATTAAAGGAATTTTTATTGTTTTAAAAAATAATAACTTATTGTAAACAAGATAAACTATTACATATTTTGAAGAGATCATTCAAGAATTTATCCAGTAAGTAATTAAAGAGTAATGAGAGTTACAATTAACACAATTAATAAAGCATATAAAGTTCCAAGTTTGTAGTCGTGTAAAGAATTTGCCTGTAGCTCGCAGTATCACCGTCTAACTGTGGCTTGGGGTGACGACAATTTATGTAATAAGCTGAATCACCGTCTAACTGTGGCTTAGGGCGACGACAATTTATGTAATAAGCTGGACGGATGTATCAAACCGGGTGTCCTGAAATTGCATGCAAGACAAATCATACACCAATAACCAATACTACAAGTTATCAAGTCCAAGTGCATATTTGATGTTTGCAAATGACATTTTTCTGCAACTTAAGTAGGCTCCAGAAAGTGGCTCAAATTCGGGTCTAAACCGGTCGTTTAAGATGTTATTTTAAATAAAATTCTTAAAATGATGTTTTTATTTGAAATTTTTTAAACTTAAAGATCAAAAAGATGCATTTCAGAAATTGACACAAAACAGGTCTAAACTGTTTGTTTAAGATGTTATTTTAAATAAACTTCTTAAAACAATATTGTTTTGATTTAAAAAAATTTAAACTTAAAGATCAAAAAGATGCATTTTGGAAATTTAAACAAAAAGTTTGTGTAAATTTCAAAATGATGTCTTTTTGGTCTTTAAGTTTAAAAAATGATGTCGTCTTAAAGCAGACTATCTAACTGGAACCTGACCCAAAACTTGGTTAACCTAAGTCTGATCTATTGACTTTGGACCGAGTTGAGCCAAAATTGAAACCTCTAAATGACTTCATATCTCTCATGTAATCCAAGTTTGACCAAAAATTTTCCAGAATGTTTACTATATTTTTATAATCTAGTGTTTATATTAACAGTTTTTCTAATAGTTAGAAGTATGGCTGCGGACTATAGGACGTTCTCAGACCCGTGTATCAGCGAGACTTTCACTTGATTGTATGCAAAAAAAGGGATCTCTCCTATGTAATTTAAATTGGCTAGACAACTGAAAATGTGATGTAAACGGATTTCCTATGCCTACTATTAGCAGATCTCAAACCCCATGCAGGACAACTTAAAATGTTCTTTGCATCATTAGATAGATATATGGGAAATGAAGGTAAGTGGTAATGGAAAGAAACAGAAGAACAGTACCATGCATCCGCTTGACAAAGAGTTCAAATTCTCTGAAGTTACGTTCTTCCATCAGAGCTGGACCAAGCCTCAGGTAGGTAAAGGTACATAAATGTTTACCATCTGGATCATTCAAAGGCTTAGCTTTTTCTAATATTTTGTTGTAACCATCTCTATCATAACAAGGAAGAGCATTCTCACTGGCAACTCGTATACCAGCGTCCCATGCAGCATTTAGCACCTGAAATTGGGAAGATCATAACCAAAACTAGGTAACTCAGGCCAAGATTTATCTGAATCGTACAGATAGACAAAAATTCTTGAATATTATCCGTCTAAAAATCATAACTGAAGCAAAAAAGTGCAAAAGTTTTGGGTTCACTTCCAGGAATTTGGTGTGAAAGACTATCCTCAAGTCTAAATTTTGGCACCACCATGGAGCACATTCAACTGTGAAGATGCCCTCGCATTGCGTATCCATGGTTCAAGTCTTTCATCCCAAGAAAGCAAAACAATATGTACATATCTGAATGTAACTAACCTGCCACACTAATCCCTCAGGATCTGCCAGAGCCTCAGGGAAATCCACTTTCTGGTCCTCTGTGCGCATTTCAAGACATGTGAAGTTGAGGGTAACATCATGCTTCTTCAAGATTGCTGTAATTGGACCATACCCATCACGATTGGAAGGGTTGTAGAACCCAGCAGTCAATTCAGCAGCATGACTAGCTGTCTTGTACCACCAATGAACTCCCGATAGCTGGTTGTCAATGACCAAATTTAAAAAAGAACCAACGAAATAAAAAATCATATAAGAATTTATATAATGATGAGTCATGAATATTCATTTTATTAACTCAAAAACTGTTTCTCCTTCAAAGATCAAGACTGACAAAGGCAACTCACCTTGGCACATACATGAGTACCCTCGAAAGCTAGATTTGCAAGATTAAGAACATGATCAGCATGTTTAATCAGAACTCCAGAATACCAATTTAGGAAAAACCTGCCGTACGAGCTATCATATTCCCCTCCATCACGGAAAAAACCAATCTCATGTGGTCGGGAATTATAGGAACCTGCATTATCTGGGCCTTTGGCCCAAAATGAGTGTCCCCTCACTTCTGCTGCTTTAGTCAGGTTCTTCATCAAATATTTATCATAACACTGAAAGAAAACACTTGCATCATTCCAAAGAACAAGAAAATGGAAGACTGACTATCAGTAAAGAAGGCACCACGGTGACAATCACAGCTTAATTGTTTATTAAGTAGGAATTCACAAATAGCAGGATAATAATTCACAGCTTTGCTGTACAAGATGTAGCTACAGTTGCTCCTGTATGGACCAAGCCCCTTACGTGTGCTGAAAAGTACCTGGAATTCTCCAATACCAGGATATTCCCAACCATGCTTTGCAGGATATGAAGGATAACGTAGCTCAGCACATGGACCAAATCCAACTTCGATCTCAAATATAAGTCCATCTTCAAAGAACTCATTAAACTCTACCCTGAAGCTTCTCATGTAGTCAAAGTAAACCTGCACTTAATTCGTCAACAAGATTAGAACCTTAAAATTAAGACTGTATATTTAAAGATCTTGTTAAGCTGGTGAACACAAGGGCATATTTTTCTTGGAGGTTTGTAGTTAGCAACATGCTTTCGACTTGTAATCAGTATGAGTGTAACATAAATGCCCTTTTGGCTATTATTAGCAAGCCAGAATTTTTGTAGAAAATGCAAGTCACAATAGGAAAACTTGCATTTTTTACAATAAACATGGCATACATCAAATCATAAACGTGCAGTACAGTTTAGTAAATATATTCCATGGCATACCTCAAGAGCAATTCGACCCCTTAAAACTAGTTCCTTATCTATACTCATTGCAAATGCAGTATGCAACAAATCCAGAAATCTAAAAGAAAATTCCAGAACACAGAACGATTAATATTACCTGCCAATCATAGTTTAACAACCTGTTTTACATGGCCAGTAAAAGCAATAAGGGTAGCTCAAAAGCATAAATG
>JANKOD010000009.1:19432819-19447044 GCA_026284645.1 Erythroxylum acuminatum | reverse complement strand
AAAAAAAACTTTTATGTTTTGAAGTTTGAAATTTTAAGTTAAGTTTACAATTAGATAAATAATTAAATAGTATGTTTAAAAATTATATTTTATATATAATATATAAAATAAAAATTTATATATTTATTAGCCACCGGTTCGATTACGGTTGAATTCCGATTGAACCATTGAACCTTGAATCAGTTGCTTTTCTAATTCAATCACCAGTTCGGTTTTTAAAATATTGGTTCAAATAGAGTTCCACCACCTAAATAGCTAATTAATTAATAGTGGTAATATATTAACACATCACTAAACATATAAAATAAATACGTTACATAATATTAATTATTACTCAAAATTATTAGATTTTATCATTAAAAATATTGACTATTTTAAATATTAATTATATATTTTTTAAAAAAATCTATTTACAGCATTAAGATTTGAACGTGTGAGCACAATGTCGTTTCGAGTCCAACAAATGAAAGGAGGACTTGAGAGGCGTATGCTTACGTTGTTTGTATGACTTAAATTGTTTCGTCCTGTATCCTCTCTTCCTTCTTCTGTTCTTCAAATAAGTCACCGCTGATTTAATCACATGGTCTGCTTATTAATTGAGAAAAATCCAACAGAAACTTCAATTTCAAGTCTATTGTTGCTTTACCACCACCAATTATTAACAAGAAACCAGTGGTGAACAAAGTCCAATTTCCATAGGAATTGATTTTTTCCACCTACTTAAAGGCTGTTGCTTTGCTACTATATATCAAAGTTAAGTTCTACCCATGTCGACTTTGGTTACAAAGGCCATGATTTGATGATTGGATTCTGCTACTTTCCTCTTTTACCACTGCTTTAAGCAATTTAACCATCTGGGTCAAGCTCAAAAAGCATAAATCTTGTGCCCTTTTGTTCCCTGGTGTTTTGCTGATAAGCTGTTTTTGTTTCTCTCTCTATAAGTTGGTGTTCTTCGACAATGGCTAGTATCGGCCATAACCAGGCGTTTTCAGTGCCAGACAACTTAAGCAAACGGCTTGCAGTTGCTGTGAGGAGTATCCAGTGGAGCTACGCTATTTTCTGGTCACTGTCAACTACACAACAAGGGTATTTGCCCTTGTTTTAAGTATTTTTTATTCTGTATTGAGTTCTTTCTTTTTTTTTTTTCCCTCTAATTTCTTTTTCTGGGTCTGGAGAGATGCATTTTTCTGTTTGCAGTTCATGGATGTTTTATTTCCAAAACAGAAACTTTCCCTTTTGGTGAAAACCACCCGTGCCTGTAATTATTTGTTTTTCTTTAGTGGGACTTGATTGATTCTTTTGTAACATCATTAAAGACCCCAGGACTTCTACATTTGAGTGTTAGGGGCGTGTTATTGTGGAAAAAATTAACACATTGGGAGTTCTCTTAGCCAAAAATGCAAATTTGGCTAGGACTTGTAAAAGAGTTGAGAAACCTTTCATTTCCCTATTGTGGTTCCTTTCAATTTATGCTTTGATATGCTTATGTTTGTATAACTTCATGCAATGTGTGTTCTTTAGAGTACTGGAATGGGTTGATGGGTTCTACAATGGAGACATCAAGACTAGGAAAACTGTACAAGCCATGGAACTCAAAGCTGATAAGCGAGGACTGGAGAGGAGTGGGCAGTTGAGAGAACTTTACAAGTCTCTACTTCTAGGAGAAACTGAGCAACAGGCTAAGAGACATTCAGTTGTGTTATCTCCGGAGGATCTTTCAGATGCTGAGTGGTATTACCTGGTTTGCATGTCCTTTGTGTTCAATCGTGGTCAAGGGTACTGATCTCTCTTCTCCTAGTTGAGATTTCTTCTTTTCCTTTTGGTGATGTTATTATTTTCTTTGACAGTGAATCGTTTATCAAATTGTTGTACAGATTACCAGGAAGGGCATTTGAAGATAAGCGAACCATTTGGTTGTGCAATGCTCAATTTGCAGATAGTAAAGTATTCTCTCGCTCTTTACTAGCAAAGGTTGGTTTTCCATTGGTTGTGACTTTTGTCCTTGGGAAATAGTGTAGCAGTAGTTAATCATCCTATGAATTAACTGACTCTTGTGTTTTGTATTTTCTCCCTATACTTGCTTTTCTACAACTCAACATCAACAATGGCGTCAGAGTGCCTCTATTCAGGTAAAAGAATGGATCTCTGGATATAAACTAAAGTAATGCAAATGATATGTTTTCCGCCTAAGCATTTTCTATGGGTTTGCAGCTTATCTACACATTCACTAATTCCAGTCTGATTTAATTCATGCAGCTCAAATTTTAGGTCATTAGATCTAGATTTGTATGGGAAGCTGTTGTTTACGTGTAATATTTTGTCACTATACTAATGCTAACAGCCCTTGTGACTCTAATTTACAGACCGTGGTGTGTTTTCCTCATTTTGATGGAGTGATAGAGCTAGGTGTGACTGAACTGGTAATTTCCTCTCCACAACAAGATTGCCAATTATACCAAGGGATCAGCTTCTCAAAATATTCTCTTTCTTGTTTCCATTTCTGTTTTGATTTATCTTAAAGGTTGCAGAAGATCCTGGTCTCATCCAACACATTAAAACTTCTTTATTAGAGGTCTCAAAGCCTATATGTTCTGAGAAATCTTCTTCTTCTCCGCTTAATGCGGATGATGATAAAGATCCTGTGTGTGCTCAGGTCAACCATGAAGTTGTAGATACGTTGAACATAGAAAACTTGTATAATCTCAAACAAGATGCCAAATTTGGCTTAGAAGGGGTAGATAAAATACATGAAGATATGCATGAAGAATTCAACTTGGAGTCTGCTGACAACTGTTCAAACGGCTGTGAGCATAATCAACAGCCTGAAGACTCCTGCATGCTTGAACTTTTAAACGATGTGGCTTCTCAAGTTCAAAGTTGGCATTTCATGTATGATGAATTTAGCAACGGTGGTCAAGATTCCATCAATTCCAGTGACTGTATCTCAGAAGCTGTTGTCAATGAACAGAATGCTCTTGTTTCTCCCAATAGCAAAATTGCAACCCATATTCAGCCGAAAGAACTTGAAGAAGGCAATCACACAAAGTTGACCTCTCTAGACCTGGATGTTGATGGTGACTTGCACTACAGAAGAATTGTTTCTGTCATTCTTGGAGGCTCTAATCCGTTCATTGAAAATTTGTGCTCACGTCATGGAAATAACAGATCTAGCTTCATTACTTGGAAGAAAGAAGTAGATGTTGGTCATAGGCCACAATTGCAGCAAAATATGTTGAAGAAAATTTTGTTTTCAGTTCCTTTGATGCACGGTGGCTCCTCCATGAGGTTCAACCAAGAAAATGGAGAAAAATACTGCCTTAAAATATCTGAAGGAGGTGAAGTATGCAAGAAACATAACTTGTTGGATAAGCAAAAAGAGAATGAAAAATTCCAGATCCTCAGATCCATAATTCCTTCTGTTTCCGAGGTAATTGAATGTCTGCATTTTAAGATTTATTAAGATTGCTGAGATAGAGGTATCATGCTTTGCTAGGATAGTAAAGCATGATACTTTCTGCTTATGCAGTTGGAGGAATTTTATATTATTATCAACACTAAGTTCTGATCTGAGCCAAACCTTATCCTAGGATTTTTATTTGTTTATGAGTGTTCAAAACAATCCTAAGCTTTAGGATGACATGCTATAATCAGTTTGCTTTCAAAGCAGTAGCTTATGATTTGGAATTCTTTGTGATAAGTTCATTCAGCAGGCTTCATGAGATTACTGATTCTAGGTGGCCTCAATATTATAATTCTGGATTGTCTTGTAATTCTGTATACTAATGTGCATGATCATGTATGCTCAGATTGATAAGACGTCAATTCTCAGTGTTACAATTAAATACTTGAAGGAGCTTGAGGCAAGAGTTGAAGAATTAGAATCATGCATGGATTCGGTAGATAATGAGGCAAGACCAAGAAGGAATTATGTGGAGATGGTCGAGCAGACATCGGATAACTATGACAACAAGAAGATTGGGAATAACAAGAAATCTTGGATCAACAAGAGGAAGGCCTCGGATATTGATGAAATTGACCCTGATCTTATTGGGATAGTACCTAAAGCTGGCCTGCCCTTAGATGTAAAAGTAAACATGAAGGATGCAGAGGTTTTCATTGACATAAGGTGTCCGTACAGGGAATATATACTGCTTGAATTCATGGACGAAATCAATAAATTTCATGTGGATGTGGTCTCAGTTCAATCTTCTACTCTCGATGGCATTCTGACGTTGGCCATAACATCTAAGGTTTGTGTTAGATGGCAATCTGAGGATGTTCTACTTACTCTTATCTATTTGTGTTTATCTTCATGTCACTTTTAGGGAAGCATATGGAAATAATTCTGAGCAGACCAACTTTTAGGGACGGTTGCTAGCCTTTCTGATAGAATTCATTTGTCCATGGAAGTTATTTCTAAATGCTCTTAACTTATGGTCCCCAGAAGGCTCATCTCTCATGGCACTTCCTTTTTCAGTTTCGAGGAACAGCAGTTGCACCTGCAGGGATGATCAAGCAAGCACTTTGGAAGATTGCTGATAAGTGATTAGATTGACAAGCTTGGTTCAGCTAATGACCCTTCAGCGCTTGTAGAATATCTCAAACTAGAGGGGAGTTGGGGTTCCAGGTTGTTCAATTGTGTGAAGTGACTAACATCCTTTATCAAATTTCAACCTCGGCTCTAGCCAGTTATCTGAACTAGTGATTCTCTAGTAGCTAGGAACCGAGTTTCTCTGTAATTTATGTACCATCAACCCATGTTTAATTTCTTTAAGTGAATCAATTTTCTTTATGTCGCTTTACTCTTTTGAGTTGTGCAGTTGCTTGTTTTTCGCAAGGTCATAACCTGATGATTCTGATGACATACTAAAAGTTTCAGCCTGTTTATCATAATTGACTGAGTGGCAGTGGTTGGATTTCCTGAACCTGAATTTCTGATGGAACAGCTGATCCGGGAGGGACATATTCATAATCAGAAAAGAAAGTTCATAGATTCTTTTGGACTTTGCTACTATTAATGCACACAAGAACGATATAAATTATAATTCCAAACCATTCATGTAAGTTGAGATATCAGCAGGTCAAAGTTCAGAAATTTAGCTAACTGTATGCACAAGTTATACTCCAGCAGACATATTGAAACATTGCAGAGTTAAACGGCAGGTGGGAAATGGTAGATAAACCATATAAACATCTTGTATGATCAGAAACTTAAAAGAAAGATCTTGAACTCACACATTGGTTGACCTGAAGTTCAGATACGGTTTCCAGCAAAATCTCTGAATGTGTAGCCAAAGTTTCAAAATTTCCCTTTTCACGGCTCTCTCTGAACTTCAAATATTCTGAACAAACGGCAGTTCATTTGGTGTCAGAGTCACTTTGTCGTCCTCAGAGCACCAAAAACCTAGAGAAAATCAATCAACGTTCCCTTCCAACACCACACGATGCTCTGTTAATCTGAATTTATCGTCGCCTCCAAGCTTGAAGCATGTCTCCAATGTTGACAACCAAGGTCCTCTTCACATGGTTTAATGTCCACCCACTTCCCTTCCCTGGACTGCTCATATCTGTATGACTTCCTAGACCCTCAATCTCATCATCCAAGCTACTTGGAGGTGTGTAGTTTATTATCCTAAAATATCCTGAAACTCTCTTCTATGATCACGACAACAATTTCTATCCTATCAGCTAGCTCCCATATTCTTGGTGTATCTCACTGGAGATACATAAACAAGGGAACAATTTTGTCAGCGAACCCCAAATAACGGGACAGTTAAAAAAGACAAGAAAAAGGTGCAACCGACGTACCTGAATTCACAGTTGTACTTGTCAGATGTGAGGTTTTCAGTCCGGAAACTCTTGAGATTCTCATAGAATTAGAAGCTATGAGAATAGGAATATTAAGTTCTTATGGAAGATGAGAGGCCAAGTTCTGCTTTTGTTTCAGAAGTTAGGCCAAAGAATCTCCGTGAAAGAGAAGGGATTTTGCAGTAAAGATCATTAGAGGTTCCATGAGTCTTTACGTGGAAGAATCTCCATTCCCTGCAGGCTTCGAAAAGACAGTATATTGAAGATGGGCTCGATGGCTGAGAGATGTCCATGGTTGCAATTTCTGCCAAAAACGGCCATTGGTGCTTAAGTTGGTGAGAAAAGATCAGAACTTTTCCTTACACTTGAGCTATCAGAATTCAAAAACATGGTTGGTTAGATTAGTGCAGGTAATGGAATTCTTGATTAGAAATTTTGAACAATGAATAGATTCTTTTGGTCTTTTAAGGATGCAGTTGTTGTAGAATTGAAAAATTCCTGAAACTGCAATATCAGAGAGCCAATTCATAGGAGAAATACCAATAGATTCTCTCTCTTATGTGCATATTAGACATGTCAAAATCAAAACAACAACAACATTGATGAAAGTCCTGCAAAATATGAAATCTGAGGAAGTCCGGTGCTATACAACCTTATCCCTATTAAATAGAGAGGTTGTTTTCTTACATCAAAATCAAGTGATTTTGACATAAGAAGAATGAGAGAGGAAAAGCAAGGCCTAACATTATTCAAGTCGTTACTGTTTGCCGACTCAGTTGAGGTTGTCTTGCCTCGTGTCACTACTCTATAGTTCTTTTTTTCGGAGGTACGACCCGTTTCTTTGACCAAAAAAAGAGTTTTTTAATAATAAAAGTAATTTAAGTCTTAATTAAGAAACAAATTTAAACTTTTTAAATATATTTAAACTTTGAATAAATTAAGATTTTAATTCTATTTATCTAAAATCAATAGCTTCCTATGTATGAAATGATCTCATAAGTAGGCCATTAATAGTTCCAACTATAACTTTGATGCAACATTGATTGACCTTCAAGTTGTATAATATAACATGCTATAGAATCTTCAACGAGATAATGCATAGCCCAAAAATAATGGGTTTCCACTCAAATTAATTAACAACATTACCTTCCACAAATCATGGAAAAACATATTAGTCTCATGAAATATAAATTAGGGACAATAATAAGTTGGTTGGCTAGCTTGTATTGTCCTAAAATGATTGGATGTTTATTGTTCGAATTTAACTTTGACCAAAAGTCTAATTAGTTTCGAGTCAAGTAACTTGAAATTTAGTTAAGTTTGAGTCATATTAGATCGTAATAAAATGATATTGTTTTAGGAAAAAAGTTTGAACTATTTAAATCATTCGAGCCAAATTTTTTAATTTAAGTTTGACCTAAAACTTAATTAATTTAAAATTAACTCCTCAATTAATAATCAAAATAATCCTAATTATAAACTCTTTACTTATGATTAGAAAATATTTTAAACCTTAAATCAATGACTTAATATAGAGATTTGATATCAATTACATCATCATCATTTGATAAAATAGTAGTTATTTTTAAATAATTATTTTAAAAATGATATTTTTATTAATATTAATAATCACTCTTTCCCATCATTTTAATTTTTTCCCATAAGATTTCATAGTAGAACATGGGCAAAAAATTAATTATTAACTCATAAAACTTTGGTGTTAAATATTGCATTTTCTTGTTTAACTTATTATCATATCATACAAACTGGAAAAGTTAATAAAGAGATGTCAAACATAAATTTTGTCAATATACCTATAAGTCCAATTAAGTTTGATCAAGTTTAATTAATACACAATCTAAATATTTTAAATTAATTCTATAGCTAATTCAATCTATAAAATAAATGTTATTTTTTAATTCAAACTTGAATTATTATGAAAGTTTTAAACTATATATTTTTAATTTTTAGCAGTTGTATAAAAATTAAATTATCTATTAATAAAATAATAAATTATTTTGAAATTAAACATATTCTCTTAATCATATGTAAAATCATAATTATTATTCATAAAATATTAAATTATATAACTATTATACAAATTTATAATTTAATAAGATTTAATTATATGAATTGGGTCTAATTTATTTTTATTTTTTGTGTAGTCTAAATTCTACCCTTAATTTTCTTTTTTATTTATTTTTGGACAGATTCTTACTGCCTAAACCATTTAATTTTCAAATAAGTGCTAGGTTAATATGTACAAAGAGGATTAATTATAAAAAGTCTCAAAATTTACTCAATTTTATAATTAAACTTTAAAAATTAGTATTGAAATGCTCTAATTTTCAATTTATAGTAAAAATAACCTGAAGTTGAGTTTTTTTATTATAAACGTGGCTATCACATAGATAGTTGTGTCGTGAATGAAATTTATTATTTAATAAATTAAAAATATGTTAACATTTATAAAAACGTTTAAATTAAATTAGCACTTAATATTAACATTTTGTAATTTATTAAATAATAAATTTCATATGTGGTATAACTTTCTTATGTAACAACACAAATAGATAAATCTGACATGACTTGCCATATCATCTAATTTAACGAAAAATTTATTGTTGGGATTATTTTTTTTGTTGCAAATTTGAAATTTGAGTATTTCAACACTATTTTTAAGTTTAAATTATTATTGTAAAATTTAATAAAATTTGAGACTTTTTATAATTAACCAAAGTCTATTCTATATACTACCATATTAAATGTGTACCAAAAAGAGTCTTAGTGAAAAGAACGTGAGAATGCTAATTTAATGGGATGCACGTCTCTCTGTCTAAACAAATCAAACTTTGTCTGGTCTTTTCAATGGCATTTTCATTTATAATGACAAGTCTGTCTTTGTTTTTCTACTGTGTTCCTGCTCCAGGCAACTTGAAATTGATAACGAGTCTCGGAAGAGTTCAGATCCTCTGTCTAATATTACGGCATTTTATTGATTTTAATAAATCTCATCCATTTATTTACACAAGGCTTGCATGAGGCCCGTGTGGATCCCACAAAATAAATGACTGAGATTTCATGAGACAGAATAAGACAGAGTAAAACTGGACAGAAGATCTGGTTTCGTCGTGAAAATAGTTACTTCACTGTAAATTCAATATTAAGAGACGACTTCTTAACAGGAAAATGTTTGTTGGCACACTCCATTGGTAGATACCATTGGTCGCAGATTTTCCGAGAAATTTGCAAAGTTATGAGAATCAATGGATTTTTTGGATGAGGACATACTGATGATATATATCAGATATGATAACAGAGTGATGTTTAAATCTGCAAAAATGCTTCTTCTGAGGAAACTTCTGATCAAAAGTTGTAATTTTGAAGTGTTCTTCTGGTTATTCTCCACTTTGTTCTGTGCCAAGTTCATTGCTTCTGCTACTGGTATGACATATGGCTTCTTTTTTTAATAGATCAGACTGTCATATCAGACCAACCATGTGTCTACGAAGCATCAAAGTTCATAATCTGATATAAAAACTTCACGTTAAAGGGTTCTAGTTCCTGCACTTGAAGATGATTGATTGCCCTTATAATAACTTGAAATGATCCGTTGAACTTCTTTATTACTATATTTATTCTGTTACTCACGTATTTGAGCACCCACTTATATAATATGTAGCCCACAAGGCCGTGATTATCATGTCCAACTAAGATTCACTCTGCATGTTCTGTATCATACTTACTCAACAAAAATACCAAAAAAGATTCCATCTATCTTCTTTTTGCAGAATAAGGCTAGCCTTTTTGTATTCATAGTGATGCTCTTAGGAGATCTGCATCTGGGTTTATCATTCGTGATTTGATACTAATGCCCACCTACCAAAAGAACTGATATTGCTCTTTTGGGTTTTAGAACAGTTGTGAATCTCCTTTTAGTCAAGGAAAATCTTCTTCTTTGATCTGGAAAAGGTAAGAGAGGAAGTGTTTCAAATGGTGTATTCAGCATCTTAGCTGTTGCCAGTAGAATTCAAATCTGTTTATTAAAGGTTAGTTAAAGAAATGCAAGACCGTTGCTTTTTTAATCTTTTTTTCTATGAATGTACCCTTCAAAATTTTCAAATATATATTTGTTGTGTTCCTAAAGAACTTTTGAAAGGTTTGCTTTAATTATAGAGCTTGCAGAGAATTATTTGTTCTTGCCTGTAATAATAACGACTTGTGAGCAACCCCTATTGCTTTTGGTTCCAAGAAAGATGAACAGTTCTCTTTTCTTTTTCTGTTGTTTTTCCTTTGCTCTTTCTCCTGTAAATTCTGCCATTTGAACCAGTTCCCGGGTCTAAATCAGATTCGTGTATTCCTAAATCTTCACGGTTTCACTTTGGTATTTTAAGGACTGTAAAGTTCTAAAGCCCTGAACCAACTTACCAAACTTTCGTGGTTTTATTGTAGAGTTGAGCTAGTAGGACAGAGGTACTAAGCCTGAAATGGATAATTCTTCGAGTTTTGATAGAAGTTCTGATCTGGGTTATCAACCTTCGCCTTCTTCTCTGGATCAAAATGATCAATCAACAACAGAAACTCCTGGTTACTCTACAATGAGCGGTGATTCTTTCAGGTTTCGTTGGACTTTTTCAGAGACTTCAGCCATCTCTGACGACCCCAGCAGCTATTCAAGCGAACCTTCTCCTACTCATTGGCCAATGACTAAACCCTCTGAACAAAACCAGGCTGTTCTTGCACGAGTAGGAATGAAAGAATTTGATGACAAGCTTGAGGATCAACAGTTCATGGATTCAGGTAGAATTAAAACTTCATCATCATGCTCTGTTTTTGTTCTGATGAAACTTTCTGAGATGAAAATATTAATTTTGCTCGATTATTGATACCAACTTGACAGATCTTGAGATGATGAAAGAAAGGTTCTCTAAGCTTTTGCTTGGTGAAGACATGTCAGGAAGTGGAAAATGTGTCTGCACAGCTGTTACAATCTCGAATGCCATTACCAATCTCTATGGTACAAATATAAAACTCATTATGTGTCTTTTCTTCCCCTCTATTTTGGTTCTTGACCATTTTCGTTCTCTCTGTTACTTTCTGCAGCGACCGTTTTTGGGCAAAGTTTGAGGTTAGAGCCACTGAAGCCTGAGAAGTTGGCAATGTGGAAGAGAGAAATGAATTGCCTTTTGTCTGTTTGTGATTACATTGTAGAATTTATTCCCAAGTCACAGAACTTACAAGATGGAACACCTCTTGAGGTAGAGGTTTATGATCTATATGCAGAAATTCAATATTTCGAGCAAACTAACCTGATTCGGTGATCTATTAGATAATGGAAAGCAGATCAAGATCTGATATTTACGTTAACCTCCCTGCATTAAGAAAGCTTGATGCAATGCTCATTGTAAGAGAAACCATCTTTTTGTAGAAACAGAGCAAATCTGCTTCATATCAAGATTTAGCTCTCACCATGTGATAAACTGCATTTGCAGGAAACACTGGATAGTTTCCATGATAGAGAGTTTTGGTATGCAGAACAGGGGAGCATGTCGTCAAATTCAAGTCGTTCAGGTTCATTCCGCAGAGTAGTAATTCAGAGGAAAGACGAAAAATGGTGGGTACCAGTTCCTTGTGTCCCTCAAAGAGGCCTCTCTGAAAAGTCAAAAATGCACTTGAGACACAAACGTGATAGTGCTAATCAGATTCACAAGGCAGCAATGGCCATAAATGGCAGTATTCTTTCTGAAATGGAAATACCAGACACATATATGGCATCTCTTCCAAAGGTTAGTCTCTGTTATACCTCCTAATACCAATTGTTTTGAACTCGTTGCTCAGCTCCAAGTCACTAATTCACCAAATGACTTATTCAAATCACATAATTTATGACAAATTACAAAGATCGTGTTATTTTGTATCATTACAGAGTGGAAAAGCAAGCATTGGGGATACAATTTATCGCTACTTGTGTACAACAGAGAAATTCTCTCCGGAACGTCTTCTGAATTGTCTGAATATAGCGTCAGAACATGAAGCGCTTGAGTTTGCAGACAGAGTTGAAGCTTCAATGTACACGTGGAGACGAAAAGCTTGCATGAGCCATTCCAAATCCTCATGGGACTTGATGAAGGATCTCATGTCAGACATTGATCGAACGGACAAGAACCATGTTTTAGCAGAAAGAGCAGAAAGCTTGCTTTTTTGCTTGAAACAGAGGTACCCTGGACTTTCACAAACATCTTTGGACATATGTAAGATTCAGTACAACAAGGTCAGTCAAATCCAATCCAAGTCCCGTCAATTTTCATTTTCATTCAAGTCCCAAAATGGAACTAAAACTGCAAAATCAAATCCTTATATGCAGGATGTGGGGCAAGCAATCCTAGAAAGCTATTCAAGAGTATTGGAAGGCTTGGCCTTCAACATTGTTGCTTGGATAGATGATGCTCTCTTTGTAGACAAGTCAGCGAGGACTCAACAACGATGAAACAAAAGATCATATAATGCTAAATTCAACATTAGCTTACATCTTCTTGGAACTAAATTATTACATCATTTGGGAACTTTTTCAAAGAAGTGTATATTTATCATCCTCCTAAAACCCTTTTCTTTTTCTCTCTCAAGGCAGTTTGTTACTCATTCAAACTCCAGCAGATGCAGATATGCATA
Organism: Erythroxylum acuminatum; assembly: GCA_026284645.1. Lineage (NCBI taxonomy): Eukaryota > Viridiplantae > Streptophyta > Magnoliopsida > Malpighiales > Erythroxylaceae > Erythroxylum > Erythroxylum acuminatum. The sequence goes on along the minus strand of JANKOD010000009.1, from coordinate 19,434,567 downwards.
TGAGAAAATACAACAATTGATTGATGTGCATTAAACAGCTACAGATCATTCTCAGTATATTTCAATTGATAACTAAACCAATCATCATCTATATTCACAAGAAGTCTCCAAACTGTACCTTGAGCGAACAGTCCAGAAGGGAGGTATCAAAAGGTTTGTAGTTGCATAGGACTGTGTTTTGTTGGGTGAGTGTGTCTAAGATTCTCTTCATCTCTCAAACTTCAAAAGGACCGACACATAGTAAAGAATACCCATAGCAAAAGCTCCCTTAGCCATTAAACGAAAACTAGGCCTTGGAATCCTCATGACAATGATTTGTAAAAAACAATAAATTACCTGTTGACCGGACCAAATCAAGAATGAAGTCAAACTTAAGATCAGCAGTCATCATCCACAGTACCAATGTATATCAGATTTACAGAGTAATAGAAGATAAAATGATGTACAGAGAAAACAGGGGAAAATTTTCTATATTATGATAATCGGGTAAGTAGGTATTTATACAGAAGGTTAAGTTACAAGTGAATAATTGCCAGCTGTCAAATATAATTCTAACAATGTAGGCGAGGTCTGTCCGTCTCACCCTTACAGCCCCTTTAAGCCAGCCGACAGCTTGAAGATTGGCATGATCACCACTTCCAATCACAGTTGTGTTGCTTGAAGATGGCCCAGATCCTGAACCATCCTCCAAAAGTGTCCAAGGATCAATTTCCATATCATTGTCTTGCTGCACTGGTAAAGGCTTGGACTTCCATGCTACACTAATTGCAGTTTTCGACGTGGAAGGGACAACATTTCTCTGAGTGATTCCAGCATAAAACCCATAAACTGAAATGCTTGGTTGAATTGAAGAAACAGCACTAGTCGATCCAGATGCTGGCGAGCAAGACACAGAGCACCAAACAGAAGGACGAAGAATTGGCATGGCAGCTTGGATACGCCATCTAATTGTGCTAGGCAACTGCATGTGTTCCAAGTCATTCTGCATTTGAAAGCATTTCCATGAGATGGGGTACTATGATTCAATTGATATCAAAATCAGAATATTTTAAGGACACAAACTTGTAAACTCTCTACTACTTCACGATTGCACCCAGCAGATTCCTTAAAAGTTTCATTCACATACTTGGTTGTTGTGCGGAAACGTTAAAAATTCTGAGTGAAAAATAAAACAGCAACAAGAACACCAAGATTTTTATACTGGTTCGGTAATGCCTATGTCCAGTTTGGAGACGATTGAATATTTCACTATAATCAATGAGAGCATACAACAGTGTTTATCACTCAATTTCCCATAAGACCCAAATTAATCCAAGCTCACCCACTCCTACTAGAAACATATATATATATAAAACTTTGTTTTCTCTCTCTCTCTCAAAATTTATGCTCTCTCTCACTTCTGGAAAATTTTTCTACTCAATCACACTAAACAACTTCTGCTCTCTTCTCACACCAGAAATCTTTTGCTCTCTTCTCTCCTTTCTCTTCCGTTGTTGTTGCTTCTCTTTTATAGAGAATTCAATTGATGAAGGTCAAGGCCACCTGCACCAAGCCACCATTTCTGACTCAACAATCACCGAAAGCAAGCTACAATTTATGACTTTGAGAAGCTAAGATTTCTGACTTTGAGAAGCTACAATTTCTGACTTTGAGACAATACTCAACAATTTTCTTCTGCATTATGAAGAACACAAACCCTAATATGAACAATGTAACGTAGGAGATGGAAAATTTAATGGAACAGGTCG
>JANKOD010000009.1:19363343-19376195 GCA_026284645.1 Erythroxylum acuminatum | reverse complement strand
TCTATTCTTTTAGGTGGGGCTAGAATATTTAAAATATTCTTATATTACTGAATTATTTTAAGTGGAGGCAAAATGTTTAAAGTACTTTTATATTGCTGAATTAAATTAATGAGAATAAAATTTTATTTTATTTTATAGGATTAAAATTTAAAATAATAGTATTTTTATATAAATTTTTTTTTGGAGGCAGTGAGGGCAAGTGTGCATCCGTCCCTGGCTGGCTAGATAGTGGTTAGGACACTTCTCCGATGACCAATGCTAAACTTGAAAGCTGCAATTTTGTCCTTAACCATGCGTTACATTCAACAATTCAGGAGTGGCTGCAACAACAACAATAGGATACAAAATAAATCACCTCTTTTTTTTAAGAAAAAAACTTTTCTAAAAATTTATTTGAATTAAACTATTTAGATTCGTGTTTTTATCTTATTAATTCCATCGTATATTCTCATTAGTTTATGTAATAATATGTTTATTAGATTATAAAATTTTATTTACAAATAAAGAAAAATTCTGCAACTTGTGCTAGTATTCCCCTTCCAATTACTCATGATTTCTCATTTCTTGAAAGGTCTGAACTCTACTTATGGAACCCTCTGTTGAATTGAGACAAATCTTTATACAAGGTTAACTAATATTGAAATTTGCAAATATCACCTTTTTTCTTCATGTTCTCATATCCAACTCTTCCATTGGATAATTATTAGGAAAGTTAACGGATCAGATTAAGGTTTTACATTCTAAGATTTAAAATTCGAGCTCATACTCTATCGAGATTGAATATTGGAATCAATAACTAAATGAAAATTCATATATAAAGACAATATAAGTGTGATTTAATTTAAATTGACAAGATTTTAGTATCAACTCAAATTTAAAGATAATCTCTTTAAATTGAGTAAAGAAGTGTTTTTTTTTTAACTTGCTATTGTGTGATTTAGTCTAAAAAGTCTTAATGAACCTTAATACATTGTCTATAATACGATTACAAGTTATCTTTTCTATGCAACAATAACCTAGTAAAAATTTCACTAAACGCATGATTTAGGGAATTACAGTATACACAAACTTATTTCTAACTAGTGAAGAGGATATTTCTGAATGACCCACAAGAAATAATTATAGAAACTAGAAAAAGTATTGTTTTGAAGATAAACGCATAAAAAGTGAGAAAGGTTCATTACAAAAGCCACATCATAGTTTCATTACGTATCATAGAATCATGAACAATTTTCACAACTCACCAATACTAGCACAATAAGCCAAAACTTTCTTAATTGGATTGAATCAAATCATAGGGAAAGAACTAGAAAAATAATTTGTTTAAGTGGTTTACTACTTAAGATCATTTGTACCTGCATTTCTTTGTTGAAAGTCATTTGGAGTTCGTTATGTAAATCTAGATGAGAAGCTTCCATTTGCTCTAGCAAGGCAGAAAGCACCAAGGATGTTACAAAAGCTAGGAGAAGAATTGAGAATGTAGATAAGAGGGAGAGAGAAGTGCATTGTATATTAAGGTGTGTTTGTAATGTTTATATGAGTAAGGTATTTAAACATGAGTCATATGTATTAATAAGGAAATCTAGCTACAAATTAGGCCAAATTTAAGCTAATTACAATTAAATCATATCACTAGATCTAAGCTAATTACAATCAAATCATATTACTACAATTTAGGGCAATAATACGTTAACACCCCCCTCTCAAACTCAAGGTGGTACAGTAGAGGCCAACTTGAGTTTGGAAACAAGATCTTGAAGTCTGCCATGTAAATGTGTCTTAGTAAAGTTATCAATTGTTTGATGGGAAGAGGAGACAAATGCAAGATGTATAGTGCCTTGTGCAGCATGATGGCATACGAAATGACAATTAATTTATATATATTTGGTACGCTCATGGAAAAAATCATTATGTGCAATTTGAATTACACTGCGATTGTCACAATGGCGAATAGTAGCAGAAGATGAAGTGACACCCATGTCTTCTAGTAATAAACGGAGCCACAATAGTTCTACAGTGGCATCACTAAGAGCATGATATTCAGACTTAGTGCTAGAACGAGCAACAATTGTTTGTTTCTTACTTCGCCATGAAATAAGAGAATCTCCCAAGAAAAAACCAATATCCAGTGATGGAGCGCCGATCAGTGGGATTGCCAGCCCAATCGGCATTAGAGTAGCCAGACAAAACAAGAAAAGAGTGTGCAGAGAAATGAAGGCCATGAAATAGCGTGGCTTTTACATATTGAAGAATCCGAAGGACAACAAAGAAATGAGAGGATTGAGGGGCAGCCATGAATTGACTAACCAAATGCATAGCATATGCCAAATCAGGTCTGGTAATAGTGAGATAAACCAAGCTACCGACAAGTTGTTGATACAGAGTGGGGTCATCGAGTGGCATATCAAATGGTATCAGTTTGACAATATATTCCAAAGGACTGGAGACAGTTTTACTTATGAGAGATAATAACCATCAGAAGTAGATGAAACTTCAAGACCTAAAAAATAGCCAAGAGGACCAAAGCCCTTCATCTCAAAGTGGTGGCTAAGGTATCCTGTAACTCTGTAATACAAGCAGTATCATCCCCAGTAATGGCCATACACTACAAGAAAAATGGGATTTAGCGACGAAAATTACCGTCGAATTGTGAAGGATTTCCGACAGTAAGCTAAGTTAGCGATGGAATTTACCAACGGAATAAGTTATCAGAGAAATGGCCATAAGTAATAATTGGCGACGATGTACAGATTTCCTATAGCTAATTTATCGACGGATAATTTATGTTCCGTTGCTAACTTTAGTGACGGTAATTTCTGTGCTGTCAGTAAATTTAACAACAGAAGATATTTTTCAGTTGGTAAATTTAGTGACAGATAGTGCTTTTCTGTTGGTAACCTTACCTACAGATTCTCGTTTCCGTCGGTAAATTCACAACTAACATTATCGACAAGGCTTAGTTGTCTGCCGATAAATTCACTACATTTTACCGATAGATTTTGGTTGTCCGTCGGTATGTTCAATGTATTTTACTGACGAATTTTATTTTTCTGTCGGTAAATTTACTGATATTTTTTGATACTTTCCTTCATTTAATTTTATTTGATATTCTTATGATTTATGTATAATTTATATAGTTATACATAACTACTCTATGGTTCGGGTCTTTAGCGGGTCTATTGATAGAGATCAATCATTTTTTCCCAGATAATGACTACAACTATGCTATTCATTTGGTGAATGTGGATGCTCTGAATGTTGCGATAAGGTGATGCCCTTCCCCTTCAACTCATCCATTTTATTACGGAGCTGGGCTATCTACTCCATCGACTGTTGCAACTAAGTTGCCAGTGGTTGTACTGTGCTCCGAAGCTTATGGACTTCATTGGATGTGGACTGCCTATTAGATGTTGCTATACTGGATATGGAGGATTGCGAATAATATATGTTCGCAAATGAACCTAAGCCTAAGATCCTTCTACGATGATCCTTAGCACCTACTGCATGAAGATAGGTTTGACTCTCATCAACATCTTCAGATTGCTGAGATTGTCGTTGAATACTTTTTTGTATTTGATTCTATCAGAAGGCAATGTTTATGTTAATAGGTGATAATTATTAAGCATTAATATTAAAGCATAAATTTCACATACATTTAGTTCTCTATATCTGGTGTTGATGAACGTCACACCATCATGCTTCTTAGCGTGAGTGTGCAAAAAGAGCTGACAGGGTGTAGGCTTCTTGCCCGTAGACTTTTCCTGCATTAGAATAAAATGTTATAAGTGAGCTACAATTTACAAAACTTTCGACAAAATTGTCTCTATTTTTATGATATTTATCTCCTATTGAACAAAGAAAATAACTCAACAACATAGCCATATATGACACCAAATATTTCTAACATTATCATTCTCCATAATACACATATTTTCATTCCAAAATTCACACATCAAATTAAACTGAAATATATTAAAGAAAAAAAGTCAGAATATAAGTGTAAAGTGTATATACTTACAAGTCTCTCTACATGCTCGTGGTGGGTAATAGATCCTCCTGTGTGTACAGGAAGACTCTCTCCCCCCAGTCTCTCATGTCTGTTGGTAGAATTACACTTTGAAATGGCCATTGGCTCGGGTGATGTCCAATACTGCAGCCAATGACTCCATATTTCTTCAAAATTATAAGGAGATCGTACACCAGTGTTGTGTATCGCATCAACAAAGTCTCTATAACATGTATGAGCTCTCTCCCCCATACTTTATAAATAACCGTGTCAAATTCAGAATCCCAAAAAATTCAAAAAAGAAAAAACATATGATAAGTACTTATAACCTACAATATTCATCTAATTAATGTATAAAAATTAATTACAAAAAATATTTTTTATACCTCAAACTCCTGAATATAAAAATCCTTTGTCGCCTGAGAGATATTCTTCCATATATAACCCTTAAGATCAATCTTCTCCTTGAACTTAGATGTCATGTTTCTTGAACACAGTCCAGACGGAATCAACCTAATATAAAAATAATTTTATATCATTTTTAAATTTAAACCTATAACTTAATTATAAACATATGATGTTTCTTCACTTGCAGATTGTTGACAATTGTGATGTAAGTTCTTCCATCAACTCCCTCAGCTTTAGGCTAAAGGCCTCCTCCTTCATCCTCATCGTTTACCCCTGATATCTCTGTCGGTATAGGAGTGGTAGATGGTGTAGCAACAAGTACGGAAGGTGATGCCTCATCTACAAATGTAGTAGATGGAGGTACAACATCTGATTATGTTGCAACTACAGAATGTGATGCTTCACCTGAAAAGTAACTAGCTCCAAATCGTGGTCTGAACCTTGGTCACATCATATCTTGTTTTCTCTTTGGTGATATATTTTAACCTAAAATTCATATTTTATTGAATATTCCAAAAATATAACAATTTCAATTCAATATATAACAATATATTGTTGATTCAATAATTGATGTATTGAATATAATATTTTATTACAAACACAAATTAATTGATATTAGCACTTAATTGTAAATCAAAATCATTTTCTTTTTTAGAAGAATTTGAATCAAACTCAGGCTCATCTTCAGATCTCTCGCCCTCCTCATCCTCTCCAGATGAAATTTCAACATATTCATTATTTGGATCGTTCAAAAGTTCATTCTCGTCATATGTAACAAATGCATTTATTTCATAAACATCTTCCTAAAATGCTTCACTTTCAATTCGTTGTTCTCCTTTTCCATGTGATTTAAAAACACCTTTAGGTTTAACCTTACAAATAGCCAACCAATAACTTATCTCGTTGTAAGCTTGAAAAAGGGACATAATACACCTGGATTGCTTGCATCGCCAACACGAAAGGTTCAAATTGTCAAAATCTTCTTTGTTGGTTGATTTCAATACTATGGTACGTGATATTGTTTACACCTGTGAATCAAGAAAGCAAGTTCTCGCTGTTACTCCTGGGCTCATGGAATTTTTCATCGATAAGCCTCATGGGAGCTGCATCACGAGTTTCCAGCCTATATACCATCCTAGGGTTTTATTATGCAAAGAATTGTCATGTCTATTAAACCAATGAATTTCTTGTGTTAATACTATATGTTTGAATTAATCACATTGAAGTTGAAGTATTTATGTTTGAATTAATTACCTACAATTGATTTCAATACTATGATACGTGACATTGTTTACACCTGTGAATCAAGAAAGCAAGTTCTTGCTGTGACTTCTAGGCTTGTGGAATTTTTTACCGATAAGTCTCATAGGAGCTGCATCACGAGTTTCAAGCCTATCTACCGTCCTAGGGGTTTATTATACATAGAACTGTCATGTCTATTAAACCTATGAATTTCTTGTGTTAATACTAAGTTTGAATTAATCACATTGAAGTTGAAGTATTTATGTTTAAATTAATTGCCTACAATTGATTTCAATACTATGGTACTTGACATTGTTTACAATTGTGAGTCAAGAAAGCAAGTTCTCGCTGTGACTCCTAGGCTTGTGAAATTTTCACCAATAATCCTCATGGGAGCTGTATCACGAGTTTTCAGCCTAGATACCATCCTAAGGGTTTATTATACCTTAATCACCCATAAGATCTCAGACTTATTCCACATACAATAAATACTTATGTAATCAGGCATCTACTCATCAATGATTCAAACATAACCCAAACATAAATACTTAGACTATTAAAGAAGAACATAAAAACTTATCAATGATTATAAGATCATTCTAAACAACAACACAAAATCAAGACCTCCTTTGCATTCATACAAATCCCAAACGCATCATAATAGTATTATTAAAGCAACACATATGGTAGACATTAGTTAGACGACTTACCTAGATGGACGGACAACTACAGACTACAATGAAGAAGGATGAGCGATGCTCTTCAACACAAAATACGGCCTGCGAAAAAGAATATTTTGTATTTAATATAATACACTTGTTTAATAGTTTTGTTATATTTTTAATATATTAAAGCAAGCAAATAAAAAAAGGGCAATTTTCTCAGCATCAAAATCCTCATAAAATAAAGTAAGCTAATGTTGTTCCCCTAAGATATAAAATAAAGTAAATGGAGTAAACTAATGTGGTTTAAGCAAATTCAAGCAAATGGAGTAAGCTAATGTACTTTTATTAAACTAGATCGGCACAACCTTGTAATGTCTCCTTTGTTTCCTTTCAAGGCTTATCAATAAATTATGTTAAATTTTCAAAAAAAAATCCCTAAGATATCCTTTATCTTATAGCTTTCCCTCTGAAATAGGCTAAACACTTTAAATAGAATCAGAGGTTTTTAAATCACAAATCTAATATACAAGCTATATAATATAAAGCATGAGTAAATATATCATCTCTTCTTTAGGTGTAACTGCACTAAAAGGTTATGGCTAAGAATTCAAAAATCATGTAACCACTAATACAATTAAGAGGATTAGGAGAAAATAGCATCATCCGAAACACATCATCCTAAAGGCATCATCCAAAAAAAGAGAATTACAATATTTTTAAGATTACCTTCGGATTTGATACCTATGATGGCATACACAGACATTTTAATTATGTGCATTGTCATAAGGAACTTTTGAACAATCGATGGTGCATCTAATTTTATAAAATGAAAAGAATTTTCTTCCACGTTAACTTATTTTCACAGTCTACTCCTTACGTTAATAGCTACTTTCTGATAACTAGTTACAAGTTTCGTGTGGAATTTTCCAACAATAGATGCAGACTCAAGACTCAACAGTACCTGAAGCAGATGTGACGATGATGACGAGGACGCGTGGTGGCTCGAGAGACAGAGGAGGGGGCTTTAGTAGCGATGGAGATAAGGACGCTGGGATGCCGAGGACGATGGCACGATGAGGACACGCGATGCCATGACTAGAATGGACAGCAAAACGGTGAGGACGCGCGGGATGGACCACAGAGACAGAAGAGAGAAGAAAAAATTAGCTTCGATGAAGGAGGACAAAGGGGGGTTGCGGTAGTTTTAGGTTAAACGAAAACGATGTCATACGTTGTTTTCATTTTATTAAAAACATTGAAGCCGAAGCAAACGACTTCATTTACTCTAAAATTTACCGACGGATATGTACTCCGTTGGTAAACCCAAAACTTATTTATTCCGCCAAACATTCCCTCCTTTTTTATCGACGGGAATTTCCTTTCGTCGTTATATTTCGTGAAAATTTTTTTCGATATAATTTCCCTCCATATTTATCGATGGACATTTTTTCCGTCGTAAAATGAAAATTTTCCTGACAATTTTACCGACAGAACATTATTTTCCGTTGGTAATTTGCTACAGTTTCGTTTCCATTGGTAATTTTCCATCACTAATTACTAACTTTCTTGTAGTGATATCGTCCACATAAAGAAGAAGAATAACAATTCCTTGATCAGTGTGACACATGAATAAAGCAAAATCGTGAGGAATGGAATGAAGCCAAATTGGATAGTAAAGGAACCAAAAGTTGCAAACTAAGGTCATGGTGCTTGTTTCGGCCCATACAAGGCTTTTCGTAGCTTACAAACCATATGTACAGGACGAGATTAACTAGGTGGAGGCAACATATAAACTTCCTCTTGCAGGTCCCCATTAAGAAAGGCATTTTTCAAATCCATTTGAAGAAGTTTCCATCCTTTAATAGTGGTAATAGCTAAAAGACTGCGTACAAAAGTGCTACGAGCAACTAGGGCAAAGGTTTTTTCATAATCTATCCTATAACTTTGAGTGTCGCCTTTAGCCACTAGATGAGCCTTGTACTGATCAATAGAACCATCTAAACGAGTTTTGATTTTATAAACCCATTTATATCCTTTTGCAATTTTTCCTGAAAGAAGATCAACTAAGTCCCAAGTATGAGTTTTCTCAAAAGCCTGAAGTTCTTCATTCATAGTTTGTTACCAATGAGGGTTAGAGCTAGCTTCTCGATAAGAGTTAGGTTCATGTAGATTGACAATAGCAGAAAAGTGATGATAATCTTGTAGATGAGAAGGGGTCTTTCTTACCCGAAAAGATTGTTGAAACATAATAGCAGAAGTTGGTACAGTCTCATTAGGCAGAGCAGACTCCACAAGTGCAGGATTAGAAGGCAGAGGATCGTCAGATGCAGGAGATAAATCTGTTTCATAGCTTGGAAATAGTGCTATGGAGATGTCAGTAAAGAATTTAGAAGGACTAATATGAGATGAATGAAATGTGGACAAGGTGGAAAACGGGGTGTCTTCCTAAAAGGTAACATGTCGTGAAATACGAATTATGTTAGAGATCGGATCCCAACAACGATAACCTTTATGTTCTATCCTATATCTAAGAAAGTAATAGAGACGAGCACGGGGTTTCGAGTTTATTATGCTCATGAGGTTATAGAAGACCAAATCTAACACAATCAAAAGGTTTAAGAAGATGGTAGTTAGGAGGCTTACTGAAAAGCTATTCATAAGGGGAAAGATTATCAAGGATGGAGGTGGGAGTGTCATTGATAGTATACACAGTAGTTAAAGAAGCTTCTCCCTAGAGTTTTTCAGGAAAGGAGGCAGATAAAAGAAGGGCGCAAATAGAATCAAGGATGTGGTGGTGTTTTCGTTCTACTTTACCATTTTGTTAAGATGCACTAAGACAAGAACATTAAACCATGATACCTTGTTGGTCCAGGAAAGCAAGGAGTAAAGAAGATTCTTTATATTTCATTGCATTATCTATTCTAAGGGTTTTGATGGTATAGGAAAACTAGGTTTTGACCATGGTGGCAAACTTGATGTATATTTGTGGTAGTTCATATTTATGGTTCAAAACATAAATCCAGGTATATCGAGAAAAATCATCAATAAAGATCACATAATATTGATAACCACTTATAGATAAAATAGGTGAAAGCCCTCAAATATCAATATGAATAAGATCAAAAGGAGAATGTGAAACAGATGTACTATTATTAAAGGAAATAGCAGTTTGCTTAGCTAGTTAACACTGAAGACACTGAAAAGACTCATTTTTAGTTGAACCTAACAATCTACAAGAAACTAAAGGATGAAGTTTGCTAGCAGAAGCATGCCCTAAGCGAAGATGCCACTATAAAGAGAGGAGTTGGAGATGGTCACAACTGAGACTATTTTAGGAACATGAAGAGAGACGAGTTCAAACAATCTTCCAAACTTCTTCCCCGTCCCAAGAGTTTGCCCCATTTGCAAATCTTATGCCTGATAACTAGAAGGAGAGAAAATAACATGGAACCCAAGGTTACATAATTGTCCAATAAAAATAAGATTGAAGGCCAAGGTAGGTACATAATAGGTGTCAGGGAGACTAAGATTAGAACTAGATGCATGACCAAAGTGGGAAATATGCATTATAGTGTCATTGGCGATATGAATAGGAGGAAGAGACGAAACAGGTGTTTTAGAAGAAAAATAGAAGAATTAGAGGTCATATGGTTATAACAAGCAAAATCAAAAAGTCAAGAAGTACCTGGAGTGACAGAGAGTGCAGTGGGAGAATAATTGGTAGAGATAACTTGTTTAAGTAAGGACTAAATATCACTCATGGTAAAACTGACAGGACCCTCAAAAGTAACAACAGCTACAGATGAAGAACCAGGATGAGAGACAATGCCTTTATTATTAGAATAACCTTCCTTAGTTTTTGGTGGTCGTACAAGACAATTGCTCAGAATGTGTCCAATCTTATAACAGTAACGAGATTCAATCTTAGGACAGGTAGAAAAATGATGTTCCGACTGTCGGCAATTTTTGCAAAAAGGGAGGACTTGACTTTTAAGATGAGGGGCAAGCAACAGCAAAAGCAACATCATATTGGGAGGATTTATCTATGCCAACACGAGTCTCCTCATAAATAATTTCTTTGATTGCTTCATTTAGACTAGGCAATAGAGTGCGATGCAGTAAGGAGGAACAAACAAACTCGTATGCAGGACTAAGAGCCATAAGAACCTAAATCAACTGAAGATGTTCTACACTATTCTTAGTTTGAGCAATCTGATTCCAAATGGGTTGAATTTGGCCTAGGAAGGCATTAACTGACTGGCCAGGAGCTTGCTTCAAGAAATGAAGAGTATTCCATAATTGATAATAATGAGTGAGACTAGAAGTTGTAAAATGAGTTGCTAAGAAATCCTAAACGTCTTTTGTTGTATCAAGAGTTTCAAACTTGACATAAATGGCAAGAATGGAGGTGTTATAAAACCAGCTGATAATTTGATGGTTTTTGACATCCCAATCTTCAAGACATTCAACAAATTTGGCATAACTTTTTTCGGACTCTGTTTAAGTTGAATGATGTCACTAGTAACAATACGCTAGATTTTAAGTCCAGTCAGGAAGTGTTTCATACCCTAAACCCATAAATTATAGTTGTTATCATCCAAAATTGTTGAAATTGGTTGGGAAATATCCGATTTCTCTATTTTCAGGACAAAAGTAGGCTAAACAGAGAGAAAAATCATATTTAAAAGGTCAAAGTTAGGCAGGAGAGGTGCGTATAGAAAAAGTCAACGATCAACAGTTAATGGAACATGTGGCAGAACACGATCAAAGTCAATGGTCAAAGATGATGTGGCGGTTAAAGTCGACAATCAATGCTGATGTGGAAGCTGTAAGACCCAAAAGTACACCCTAGTTGAAATAATACATGTTTATGAAAGTACATGTGTGATAGGAGTTAGAATTGTGTTATGATTAAAATATGAAAGACATATGATTTGAATTTTTGGTCAAGTGATCATAGTTTGTGAATTGGAATTAATTGATGCCATTAGAAAATTGAGGTATTTAAATTTACATTTGGTCTAGGAAAAATTGTCAAATGGCAAGTTAAGTTGGTACATGAAAATTAGAACGATTAACCTATGAGTTAGTGACATTTGGCATGGTTAAAGCATTGACAAATGGCATAGTTGATACATTGACAAATGGCAGCATTAAGTGTGTGACATATGGACTAATGTATCATTGACACATGGCAGCACCTGTATGGGACACATAAAGCTCATGCATGGAGACATATGTTGCTCCAATTCAGTGACACCTTGTTGGGCCCAGGTCCCGTTACTTATCCCAAGGCAACAATTTGAGACGGTCTGGGAAAGATCATGGGAGAGGAAAAGTTAAAAGCATTCAATTTGTAAGGAAAATTTCGACGTCAGCAGTGACGGGTTCGTCGCGGCGAAACTATGGAATCATTTCCAAGGACCTTTTGGGAAAAGTTCGCCGTGGCGAAGGTCCAAGGTCCAAGAAACGCACCCTTTGGGATAAATGCGTCATGGAAAAAGTCTTGTATCGTTGCGGCGAAGTCCCCAGATCAACCCAAGTACCCCTCGGGAAAAATACACTGCTGGCAAAGTTACCAAAATTAAACAAAAATACCCTTCGGGAAAGGTTCGTTGCAGCCAAAGTCTAACTTCTCCACGGCGAAACCTTCGATTCACAACCCAGATCCCAACAATCCAATAATAAATTTACATACACATACAATTTCCTACAACGACCATTAACAACTCAACCAAAAAATAAACATGAACATATACAAAAGAAACTTCTTCAATTCTTAATCTCATTACTAAAACAAAATGAAGTTTGAACATAGCTTTAATTACGTATCAACAACCCCATCAATAACTTAATACAAAATATAAATGGATGCTCATGTTTGATATGCTTATAAAGTGACCCCAAATTAGTCGAACTAACTTAATTACTAAATGTAGCTATCTCGGAGTTTGCCCAATGCTTTGCAAGGATCGCTAACCTTCTCGTTCTACACCTGAGGAGTTAAAAAATAATAGGTTGAGCTACACAGCTCAGTGGCTAATAAATTTATAGCTATTGGTAACGAGCCACACAATTCAAGCATATATATATCAATATACATCTATATCTCATTTTAGCTAGCAAGTAAATCATCCACAATTCTAGCTCAAAACTCACGATTAAGGATGCTATCACATAAACATATCATGTACATTTAAGCATCAAAACATAACACTCAATTATGTATCATACTTGACAATTTAAAGATGAAATGCATAAACAAATAGCTTGAGAGTCCCATGGGTCGAAATGGAGAAATCGAAGTTTACATCATGAACTAAATGAGTCTGTTTCTTAAAAGCCCATATGCCACAAGCGAGGAGCCAGGAGAAGCCTTAAGTCAACATGCATGTTGTTGGACCCCAAAACTTTTTCTTGGAAATTAGAATGTATTAGATGAAATTGATGAATTGTGATGATTGATTTGAAATATTGTAGTGCCTATTGTGTATGATTTGTGTAGTCATGGATATGAGTATTAAGTGGTTA
>JANKOD010000009.1:19337260-19353884 GCA_026284645.1 Erythroxylum acuminatum | reverse complement strand
GGGGTGAACCAGGATAAAATCTGTGTTCAACTTTCTTAACTCTTACTCTCATCTTCATATACTTGTGTTTTGTTACTATTTGAACATACAAAATTTTAGTAAAGTTGATTAAACAAGTACTTGTATAAAAAGAGGGTAAAACCAAAAGGTATACACAATTCAACCCCCCTTCTTGTGTGTTTGATTATCACTTTATTAACTTGTGATTCACTTCAGAGGTACTCAAGGATATCTTGGATACTGATTCTATGCTTTGACTCCATTCCTTGTTGCCTTGCAGAGGTCGCTTATAGGGTGGTGATTAGGTACAACTTAATGTATTCGAAGGTAATTGAGTAGCCAATAGAGGATTCACCACTTCTGTGATAGTAGAATATGATATCCACAGCCTCTTGTCGGGGTCATTACTTGGAAATTTCTGGCCAGACTACATGTGTCATGAAGAATGCCTTCATTGACATATAGAGTAATAAGTCCCAAGATGAGAATTGATATCACTTGTACTAGATTTGACGTAGTCAGTCTAATGAGAGTTGACGCTTTGTCCATACTTATAACCAAGTAGGGTATAGCACGGTGAAAGGACAAATTGCACAGCAATTGTCTATGGGAGGATTCATGAGATGGTTTGTGATGAGTATGAGTTCATTCGTCAAACCACTTACTTTTTGGTCAATTGGGGGTCATGACATGTGTTGCTAGATCCTTCTCATAACTTACTTAGATTAGGTGTTAATCTAAGTGGTCAACATAACTGAGAACCTAATGAGTCACACGTAAAAGAGTAACTTAGAGGATTCATAAAATGGTTTTGGATAGAGATCCATTATATAGAGAACAATATAACCAAATGGATCTCGATGAGATTAGGATATGTCCCAATGAGATTGCAATATCGATATTGTTGAAACAAGTCTATGGTATTTTTTCACACCTAAAACCCGGTAGGACCAACCCTAGTTTAACTGGACCACCTCAGCATATGTGTGTGTGTGTGTGTGTGTGTGTGTGTGTGTGTGTGTGTAACGTGGAAAAGGAAGAGAGGCTTCTTTAAAGTTGCATTTATTGTCATTAATTGATAAAAGACAAAAGAATCAAAGATAAAAGCAAAAAAAGGCAAGTAAGATGAGTGACTCATGAAAAATAAGTTTTAAGAAAAGCCTTCTTCATGATTCTTACATGATTCTCTCTCTTTTTTTCTTACCTTCTTCATCTTCTTCCTCTCCTTCACGTTGCTCTCTATATAATAAAGGTGAGAGCTAGCACTTTTGTCTTTGTTCTAGCTATTTCGAGATCAAAGAGTTTGATTCGGTTAGTTTCTATGATCTCTACGTGGATATCGTTGGAGAAAGCCTGTTTTGGTCGTTGTGGTTTGCAACAACATCGCGAGTAGAAGATCAAAGAACAAAGGAAACTACACACAAGGTACATGGTTATTATATAAATGAATGATTTATATAAATGCCATAAATTCTTATATATATATGTTATGAACATGTATGTGAATTGGAAATACTCAGCTAGGTTTTATGGTATTTCTTTATATAGGCACATAAATCCTAGACTTTGGAAAAGTCCTGGAAGAATTTTTTTTTATTTTCCACACCGTATGTATACGATACACACACGAAGATTTTCCTACATCTGCCCCATTTTTCAGGCAAGTTCATGTCTTCCTCTTCACTTCTAACTTCTTGGAATGAGTAGTCTGATATGATTATTTGGTGTTCTAAAAAGGCCAGGAAGTCATGCGAGATCCACAAGTGGCAGCCGATGGTTATACTTATGAAGCAGAAGCTTTGAGAGGCTGGCTAGACAGTGGTCAGGATACTTCTCCGATGGCCAATGCTAAGCACGAAAGCTGCAATCTTGTCCGCAACCATACGTTACGTTCAACAATTCAGGAAGGATTGCAACAACAACAATAGGTTACAAGTTAAATCACCTCTAAAAAAAAACTCTTGTAAAAATTTTATTTCAATATTTGTAATTAAATATCTAAACTTTTAAAATTAAGACAATTCAATTCGAAAGTTTGTTTCCAATAACATTCTCAAAAATTATGTTGAAGAATATGAAAAGTGACGCAAATCTCAAAATATCAATAGTAGAATGTTAATAAAAATAACCTTTTTTTTAATCCAAAATAACCTTTTAAATTAATACATATAATTTTAAAAGTTTGAATATTTAATTAATAATTTTAAATTAATATGTTTAGAATCCTTTTTGGTCTTATTCTTTCCATCGTATATTTATCATCATCATCAATACTCAATTAAAATTTTGTTTAGGTGTGGGATTTAGAAAGGTCCGATAATACGCAACCTTACCTCTACTTAATAGAGAGGTTGTTTCCAATAAACCTACATGCAATATGATATGAAGATATTACAAAATAAAAAAAATGATGTGCATACATATGCCAAAAGAATAACAAAATAAAATAACTAAGTAAATAAGTCAAATAAATATAAAAAAGTAGTAAAATAACTAAATACACATATACATAAATACAAATAAATAAAAATATAAAAAAATCTTAACATTAATAATAAAAATAGGTAAGACAATACAAAAAAATTGTAAATAAAAAGCATTTCAAAGATTAACAACATAGAGTAAGACAAGAATACATATCAGAAAAGACTCGTACAAGAGTAAACTCCATCGTATATTCTCATTAGTTTATGTAATGATACATTTTTTAGATTATAAATTTTTTTTAAAAAAGCAAAGGAACAAATTCTGCAACTTGTGGGACTCTTTTGTTGACTTGAAACAAATCTTACACAAGGTTAACTAAAATTGTAGTTTGCAAATATTGCCTTTGTTATTCATGTTCTCATATCCAACTCTTCCATTGGATAACTATTAGGGAAGTTAATGGAGCAGAATAAGGTTTTACATTCTAAGATTCAAAATTCAAGCTCAAACTTGATCAGGACTGAATATTAGAATCAACACTAAATCAAATTTTCATAAATAAAGATGATATGAGTTTGATTTAATTTAAATCAATACTAAATCAAACTTAAATCGACAAAATTTTAATATTAATTTAGAATTTAAAAATAATCTCTTACTTTAGACTATTCAAAGTTTATTTGTGTTTAAGTTTGATTACATTTTAAATTATTCTAACCAAATTAAATTTTAAGATTAAATTTTAAGTTTTAATAATAATTTCAAATTGAGTTTGAATCAATCGAGTCAAATATTATCTCAAACTCAATTCAAAATAAAAAATTTCTTTAGTTGGATTAAAACTCAACAAAATATTCAATTAAGTCAAATCTTACTTATTAATATCATTTTAAGTTTTAGATAATTCCAAATTGAGTTCAAATCTCTCCGAGTCAAATATGATCTCAAACTCAATTCAAAATCTAAAATTTATTTAGTTACTAAAATTTATCAAAATATGCAATTAAATCAAACGTTACTTATTAATTTCAAATTAAATTAAATTGAATCGTTTTTTTAAAGATAGGTTGTGTGATTTAGTCTAAAAAGGTCTTAATGAAGCTTAATACATTGTCTATAATATGATTACAAATTATCTCTTATTAATAACTTGTTGGTTAAGAAAAGAGTATGTAGTAATTAAAAAAAAGATTATGACCTTGTTTGACAAATGGTTGATCAACTATGTTTTTGGCAGATTAAGAGGTATTTGGATGTTTAATCATGTTAAACTGCTGATAATCATGTTGGTAATCAGTTGATTAGGTTGGTGAATTGAATCTAATTTGTTGTTTTTGAAAATGCTCCTATGAGGACCATTTTGCTCCAACGACCAAGAAATTAAGGAAGAAAAGACAATTGTGCCTAAACGTGAGAACAAAAGAGAGAGAGAGAGAGAGGAATAGAGATTAAGGTAGAGATAAATGGAATATTGGATAATTGAATTTATTATTATTAATTCATGTAATATTGGATAGTTGAATTTATTTATATTACACCAACAAATTAAAATTGTACTTGATTGAGATATAAATTACTTGTTAATCTATAGGTAAGGATGATAATGCTATGCAAATTATGAAACTTATGCAAGTTAAGTAATTTTTGGACAAGAGAATGAGTTTTGATATTTGGTGGCTTATCTAGCGGGCTATAAGGTTGTTTACTTTTCAAACCATAAATATAAGAAACCATGCATGACTTCCTGACTTCCTAACTAATAGGAGAATTATAGAAGAATGAATTATTTAATGGTCATGAAAAATGAAGTTTTAATAAGATTAGGATGAATCAAAGTGTATTTTGCCAATTATGCATAGTTTTGGAAAGCAATTATAGTTTGAGGCCTTCGGATAGGATGTCAATTTTGTAGAAAGTAGGTTTATTCGTGTATGTACTAAGTAAAGATGTTCCTAATAGAGATACCCAAAAGCGCTTTCAACATTATGATAAAACTGTGAGTAGAGTTTTTAAAAAAGTTTTGAATACCATGAATGGATTTTAATGGATATATTTGTACCAAAAGATCCCGAATTCAAGGAGATTCCTCTACAAATTGCCAATGATACTAGATATATGTCACATTTTAAGGTAATTGAATATGTTTCCTTCCTCCTTCATTATATTTTTCGTTAAAAATAATAGTTTTATCATCTTATGATTATTGTTTTATGTTAGGATTGCATAGTATACCTGCAACGATAGTTGTTACAGAGGAGGATCAAATGCGATATAAAAAACGAAAAGGAATGATGACTACAAATGTATTGGCAGGATGTGACTTTGACTTACTATTCACGTATGTTTTAGTGGGTTGAGAGGGATCAACACATAATTCTCGTGATAGTATTACTTTTAATTTAATGATAGTTAGACGTCGTTCTTAGATTATTATAAATCTTTGCTTTAAATGATGATGTTGATTTCTTTTATTTTAGTTAAATTCTTATGAGAATATTCAATGACATAATACTCATATCTTTATAATTTTTTTAAGCCATGCCCTCATAAGTCATTTTATTCATAAACAATTAATACTAATCAGTTGATTGTACCAAATATCTTTAATAAACAAGTGATGTTATCCGCTGGTTAAATCAACTATATTAATCCACTGTTAGCTAATTGCTGATAGAATCAGCTAATAGTTAATATAATATGTCAATTGCCAAACAAGGCCTATATTTACACTCTTTATTTTTTTTTACCCTGTAACTTAGAATTTAATAATTATAGAAAATAGGAAAATTGGTATTTTGAAAGATAAACATAAAAAGTGAGACAGTTTCATTTCAAAATTAAATTCAATTTGCTTATTACTAACTACAAAATTAATAAGAAAATTACTTTATCGTCAATCACATTAACAATCTTTACCTAAAAAGAAAATTTAGAACAAGTTAATTTTCTTATAGACTTAATTACCTAATTACCACAACTTGTATTAACTAACTTATTTATATATATTATGAATTATTTACTAATATATATGAAGAATTTAATCTGTACAAGTTACAATAATCACGAGAACTACAAAATGATAACTTCCAAACCTTTTTCTTTTTGTTGTTATCTTTATCTTGCCATTTTATTGTAAGCCAGTAGTTTAACAAAATTCCGAGGCACATTAGACGATTAGTCATGTTGGTGTAACTCAAATAGGGATGAGATTTTGGTTCGGGTCTGATTTGATATGACCCAGTTCAGTTACGCAAACTAGTTACGACGTTAGGTTGGGCCGACCTCGAGTTCTAGCTAACGTCTTTGTTCAGGTCTAATTTGGAACTTAATTGGACCTGAAGTGCGTGACTTGAGTTTAAGTATGATTGAGCTTAAGAAGGCAATGTCAAATTATTTTTTAATTTAAAATTTAGAAAATAAAGCTATTGTTATTTTAAAAATATCTTTTTTTTTCATTCAAATTTTCTGAATTCGAAATAATCTCCAACGACGAGCCTAATTTTTTTTTTAAAATCGAAAAATAATTATAAAAAAATCTGAATCTTAATCAACTTTAGACCTAAATGTCTTTTCTAGTCTTCAGGCGATAAGTGCCAATCTTGGAAGGTACGAAATAATGGACTCCTTTGTCCTTTCAGTTCATTCATGTGCTAACTTTTCCGGGTGGGCCCAAACCCAAATAGTTCTCGATCTAATAAGCACACTTTGTCCAATTGTTGACTTCCAATTTCCTTTTTCATCGGCCGGTCGCCTTGGAGCCATCATTTCACAAGCTTGGAGCTGGGCACCACCGTGTCGGAGCCCCGAGAACGCCGTTACAGTTCCGATTTGTTTAGGGGTTTGTTTCTTAGGTCAATATGGTTGTTGATTCTGTTCGTTACCTGGGTTTAATAGAGATTTCTTCAACTTTGTTTTATTGGTGCAGAGGATGGGGCAAGGAAGGTGGTTGATTCTGGTAATTATCGCATGTCTACTTTCCCTTTCTTGTGGGGGAGGTAATGATCAATTCAAGTGAACTTTAGGATCAAAAGTCTCTTCGTAAGACATTATTTGAATAATTTTTATATTGGAAAGTTGTGTTCTTCCCTTTTCATATTCCTTTTCTTGGATAAGAAAGTATTGTTTGGATGCTGTATACCATTTTTGTATATTGGGCATTGAAAGAGGAATTTGTTGTTTCATGTAGAGCTAAGGATAAAGCACAAGCACAAGAACAAGGACATAGATCAGCTCAGTGTTTACAATCACACTCTTGCCACAATTTTGGTGGAGTATGCTTCTGCGGTGAGTTTTATGAACAGCAGTCTGATAGATTTTGAAGTCTTAGTTTTCCAGGAATTTAATGTTCTTGAATGAAGAATGTTTCTCATTTGGAGGCTGAAAATGGGTTTGTACTTGTAGGTGTATATTTCAGATCTGACAGAATTGTTTACTTGGACTTGCTCAAGATGTGATGGTGTAACCTCGGTATATCTCGGTTGTGTCGAATTTTTGTTTCCTCTTCGTTCATGTCGTCGTTGTTCTTAATTGACTGTTAAGTCTGTTTTGGATGAAAACAGGGGTTTGAGATTATAGATCTGATTGTTGACATTCAGCATTGCTTACAGGTACACTCTCTTAGTACGATCACTTATCTATTACTAGAATAGACCTCATTCCCTTATCTGCTTGTTTGACATATAATTATTTTTTTCCCATATACTCTAAATTGATTTTCATGCTTATTGACGTATAGGGGTTTGTTGGAGTGGCAAAAGATCTTAATGCTATTGTTATTGCTTTCCGAGGAACCCAAGAACATAGGTAAATGATATGCTTTCGCTTCATGTTCCTCTTCAAAATATTGACGCACGGTTTGCATCTTTCCCATGTGGGAAAGTTAAGTTACTGATATTGCTTATCTATATTCTTAAGGTGTGTACTGTGCTAAGAACAAATGAAACAGTAGAACACCCATGCACAATCCCAAATCATTCTTGACTGAGATGTACGTTTTTGGCTCAACATAAAGAAAGATTTGAACTGGTTGGGAGTGTTTGATGAGCTGTTAACCCTTTTGGTGCCCTTTGCTTGCCTATACAATAGCTCTATCATAATCTATTTGCGTTTCTCATGCCATATTTTAGTGCTCTTTGTAAATTTAGGAATGTCTTGTTGGTTGTTATCTTTATTGCTGAGTTTCTCTAGCTATCTCGTTTTAGTTGATTAATTGCGTCTCTACAGCATCCAGAACTGGGTTGAAGACTTGTACTGGAAACAGCTTGACTTAAGTTATCCTGGCATGCCTGGTGCCATGGTACGTGCTGCAGAAAGTTATGCCGAATGATAACTGAAGTGTATGACGGAGGTTACTTCTTCATTTGTTTCTCTTGCTCTGTTATTCATATTTTGAACTTTTCTATAGGTGCACCATGGATTTTATTCTGCTTATCACAACACAACAGTACGGCCCGGGGTCTTAGATGCTATCAAAAGAGCAAAAGAGTACTTTGGAGAACTTGACATCATGGTGACGGGGCATTCAATGGGAGGGGCTATGGCTGCGTTCTGTGGAATTGATTTAGTTGTAATACTAGTCAACCCCTATCCACCAAAATGGTCAATTATTGATACATATACCAAACTCATAACAATCTTTTCATTTTGTTTTTGTTGGATATCTCTGTTCCAGGTGAATCATGAAGCAAAGAATGTTGAGGTTCTTACTTTTGGACAGCCTCGTATAGGCAATGCTGTTTTCTCATCTTATTACAGTGAACTGGTACCAAATGCTATCCGTGTCACCAATGACCATGACATTGTTCCTCATTTGCCGCCTTACTTTTACCATTTCCCTCAGAAGACATACCACCACTTCCCAAGAGAGGTAATTTTCCTTTGCTAAGGTGATTCACAACACATGACATTTAAGGTAGTCTTTAGCCAATGGAACTAAGTGAATTAGAGCCCATTGACACACATAGCTGCTTTGGTTTGGTTATTTGCGTTTTCACACTTCAGTGCTGTCTCATGATATAAAATGTTGGCATTTGTTGATGATCCGTACGATTTCTTGTTAACCCTACGATTCAAGGCTTTTTGTTCCCCTTCAGGTATGGTTGTATAACATTGGAGTGGGAAGTCTAGTTTATAAAGTGGAGAAGATATGTGATGGTTCCGGCGAAGACCCGAACTGTAGCCGGTGAGTTTTCCTCTTTTAGATAATCTTTAGATTAGTGTAAAATCAAGGTTTTAAGATTAATGACATCTGTTGAAATCTGAAGAACGTTTAAAACTTACAAGTAATTGAATGTTAAGACTATCTATCTTTTGTTACTTCCATCCCAAAATCTCTACACAAGCATTGTCTCATTGGCGATCAGCCTGTCTTTAATGAAGTTCAAGTAGGTAGTAAACTCTTAGAATCTGTTCTCCATTTTCGACGCAGGTCAGTGCTCGGTAACAGCATTGCAGACCATTTAGTCTATTTTGGAGCTAAAATGATGTGTGAGTCATGGAGATCTTGTCCTTTGATGATGGATTCTCGTCTAAGAGACTATGGCACGACAGATCTCAAAGGAAACTTCATATTAACTCGAGACCTTCCCTCTTCTGTTCTGAAATTGAACACGGAGGTTGGTGCTGCTGCTGGAAACAACCAGGCTTAGAATCTTACACCGTTCCTTCATGTTTTCACCTCTCACAAATTCATTCTTAATCCTCCATTTGGAGGCTTTCTGGGTCTTAGTGGCGGCCATTGTTGTGTGACTGGTTGGTGGCAGAACGTGTACATGTATAGGAAACAATGTAAATCTTCGACATTGTAAATGTTAAAACACAAGAAAAACGAACCCATTAAAGAATTTTCACATGGTGTTCAATATCACTTCTGCAATTGTGAATTGAATGAATCATTATGAATCTCTTTCAGTTACTTTGAGTGCAAAAATTATCCTTAATTTTTATGCTTTTCCAACAAGAGAATTCATAGTTGTTATTTATGTATGAATTTTGCTTAGAATTTGTAGTAATCTTGCTTATATGTTAGCCTGCTGATTTGTTTGTGCCAGTGTTAATGTATGACATGTAGCTTCATAATAGATCCAGTCACGTCAAGCCTTTTTGGGTTCACAATTATCGGTCAGGTAAAGTTTTTAAATATTTAAATATTTAAATTTTAAAATCTATTTGGGAGTTTGAATTTAATTTAATTTGAATAGTTTGAGTCTAATTAGAAATAGTCTTTGTGTACTATCGGGTCTTTTCAGATCTCGCACCTTAGCTTGACTTTAATTGGATATTGAAAATGATATTTAAAATTTATAATAAATTAAGTCATATTTGATAGATCAACTTAAATTTAATTAAATTTGAACTTTTGAATTTAAATTCAATTTTAGACTTCAAATTTTAGTTAATTTAAAAAATTATAATTTTAGAAATTTTAAAATAAATGTAAAGAAGTTTATTATGATTATTAAATTTAAATTTTTTTGATATAAATATCTCAAATTGAGACTTGAGTTTACTAAATGGGCTTTAATTCGTCAATTTTCTTAATAAAAAGTAATTAAAAAAACTAACGGTGACGCGCCCGCGTGGTGTCGGTTTGGCTTTGCATTACACGCATGCGGTAGAAATATCCCACGTCATATATATTTTTTTGTAGCATTTAATATATAATTCTTTATCATAGGAAATTTAAAAAAATTAAAAAATTGCTTTGTCCATTCCTCGGACTCTTTCGCCGGTGATCCAAGGGAGATGCTCCTCGGGAGTAACGGCTAAAATTACCCACAAGATCACCTATATTTACCAGATCAACCACCGTATGTTCTCATAGGATGGAAGGGTATTTCGATCATTTTGTCCAACTCTACTGGCAGCCCACCGGTTTGGGGAAGAGGATAGTGCCACGTTTCAAACGCTAACATCACTCGGATATTTTTACCGTTTTTGAAAAATAACAAAAGAAAAACCATCCTCGGTCTCCAGTTTATCGTGTCCGGTCCTCTGAGACCGAAAGGTTAGCTAAGAAACGGCGTCCTTTCAGTCTGTTTTTGGGTACATCAGTAAGTTGAAATGGTTTAGAGGTAGGGGAGAGAGTAGTTTCAGTCTGCTTCAGCTTACTGTTAAACAATGGCCATAGGCGGTTTACTTTCTAACCGGAACTTCGGTTCTTTCGTCGGCTCAGGTATGGCTTTTACTCTTCTTTTTCTTTTTTAGTTTCGAAGTTCTCTGCATGTGAATTTTGTTGCTCTTGAAAAGAGTTGGATTGTTTACGGTTTGAGACTAAGAGAGTGTTTGGTTGCGGGTAAAGTTGGAAAAAGAGAAGAAGATTTTTCACATCGGAGAAGCATTTATACCGTACGGTATGTACAAGGGAGTGTGAGTGTGTTGTATGAGAAGTTACAGAGACGGGCAGTTAACGGTTTCAGTTCAGGAGGATTGTCATATTCTGCGTTTGTTCAAGCATTTGGTGGTAATTCAGATTATAAATCCATGAAGCTCTCGAAAGCAACAGCAGCAGCTTATCCTCGGAGAAGAAGATGCGGTTGCTTTGTTTCTTCAGATCTCACCAGAAAACGGCAATTCTGTAATTTAGATTGTGCGAAGTTGAAGCGAGATCGTGCGTACTACAAGTCGGAGGAATATGAGATAACTGATGGCGGTGTGGAGTCGGTGAAGTCGGTGGATGGATCAAGTGAGGTGGTTTTTGTGGAGGGAAATGCCCAGGAAGCGTCTGCTTGGTTGGAACAGTTTCCAAAACGATGGGTCATTGTGCTGCTCTGTTTTACTGCGTTTTTGTTGTGCAACATGGACCGTGTGAGTTATTTTTGAAGTTCTCTTTTTTCCTTTTCTTCACTCAAGTGTTGTGGCTTGGATGTTCAATCGAAATGTTGCTCATATGAGGTTGGATTTTGTTGCATACAAATTATAATAATTTGGTGAAATTTTTTAGTTTGGATTTGCAATAACTATGTCTAATTTCCATGGAATTGTATGAACGCTGTCAATTCTGTTGTTCTTGTCACGTGAAATTGGGTGAGGAATTAGCAATTTCAATTCTACATCTGAATTCCTAAGACAAACTTACAAAATTGATTGTTTCGATTAAGAATCATACATGTCAATGGTTTGCTGTTATCACTAGTTTTCATAGCTTAATCATGTGCTAGTTTCAATCTTTTTGTTGCAGGTTAATATGAGCATTGCAGTACTTCCGATGTCTAAAGAGTTCAACTGGAACAGTGCAACTGTTGGTTTAATTCAATCATCATTTTTCTGGGGCTATCTACTGACTCAGGTATGATCTTAGATATTCATGATGTCTCAGAAGTTTGGGAAACTTAATTAACTATTGGTGCAGTAACACGAAACTTATTTAAAGAAATATTTCTTTTGCAACTCAAGAGCTAGAAACTTTGTTGCTTAATGTTCAACTGTAATTTGTTTTTACCGCTCTCTAGATTCTTGGGGGTATCTGGGCAGATAAACTTGGTGGAAAACTGGTGCTGGGTTTTGGAGTTGTGTGGTGGTCAGTTGCTACTGTTTTGACGCCTATTGCAGCAAGGATTGGACTTCCTTTCTTGCTTATGATGCGTGCTTTTATGGGGATTGGCGAGGTTGTCTCTTCTTATACGCTTCTACTTTTTATTTGCGGTTTACTTTTGGATATTTCATATTTTATGACAGTGTTTCATACTAGAAAAGACATATGAACATTATGGAAGCAGAAATGAACCTAACATCAACTAGTTTTCAAGGTCATTAATGATAACAGAGCTATGAAATGAGACTAGAATCTTCATTTGAAATATGAAATTGGTTGTCTCCGTGCTTGTTTTTTGGAGTAAAATCTCTCAAGTCTTGTCATTCTTCTGTAGTGTTTCTTGTCTTACTTTTTGAATTTTGAGGTGGATCTAGGGACTTAATCTATGTTCTAATGGAGAAACGTACTACTGCACTCATAACCCATAATATTTTAAATTTTCATGGAAAGTAAATTGAGGATTCTCATTGCCCACAGTGACCAATTTGCATGCAGGGTGTTGCGATGCCTGCCATGAATAATATTCTTTCCAAGTGGATTCCTGTGTCGGAGAGAAGCAGATCACTTGCCTTAGTTTATAGTGGGATGTATCTTGGCTCTGTCACTGGATTAGGTGTTTCCCCCATACTAATCCACAAATTTGGGTGGCCATCTGTATTCTACTCATTTGGAACCCTTGGAAGTATTTGGTTTGCACTATGGCTAAGAAAGGTAACTTGATCTTGCATCATGGCTGTATTTTCATGCCAATAAGTCATAACTGTTTTTTCATGTTCTTGGCAAAAAAAAAAAAGCTGAACTTGCATGTTGATAATATTGAGAACCAATGCAAGGTGTTTTCTGCTGGACCAAAATCATAACTGCAATAGCTGGATATGAGAATGCACAACATTGGACATAATGTTGGTGAAAAATGGATATATTTATGAGTCATGACAGAGAATCTCAAAAATCTGTTTTGCGTCTTTGGTTGGTTTGCTTCAGGCACATAGCTCACCAAAGGAAGATCCCGAACTGAGTTCTCAGGAAAAGAAGCTTATCTTTGGGGGCAACGTGTCAAAAGAACCTGTTTCAGTCATACCTTGGAAGTTAATATTATCAAAAGCACCTGTTTGGGCTCTCATCATCTCTCACTTCTGCCATAATTGGGGAACTTTTATTCTTCTGACGTGGATGCCTACCTACTACAGCCAGGTTATTTTGCTAATCTACTGTTACTGTTTTATTTCTGTTTATTTACTATAGCAACCTGAAAAGTATTTGCGCTAACGTTTCTTGCAAGATCTACTTTCTTCTATTTTAGTATTGGCACCATAGTCAGTCTGATGTTGTTGCCTTGCTGGCAACTGATGTGTGATTATACAAATTGGGAACTCTAGACTTGTTTGACTACCCCTATGGCAATTGACAAAATAATCTTAGATTGATTGGATGCTTGTAATATGGTAATATATCTTCATTTTTTCACCTTGCATCATATGATTCAAATATTAAAATGTCTTTTCCTAGAAGTCATTAGAACTTGTAGATAGTTTTTCTATAAATATCAGCTCCATGTCAGAGACTAGTCCATCTGTCCTCTGTTATTTCTTTTATCTCTTGGTGTTATTTCTTTCCTACGAAAGCTTTACGTATTAGATTGCACCAATCAAACATTTTCTTTTAAATGTTTCTCATCTGAATCATTGGAAATACGAAACATCTTAACTTCTTCTTCCCTTCACCTCATCTAAGCTTAAGCTTGAAATTTTCACCATTTTCATTCTAATTGGTTATTACTAGATTTTCTCCCAATCTATAGAGGATTAAGTTGTTTTTACTTTATCTTCATGATTGTTTCCTCAGGTGTTGAAGTTTAACCTCACTGAATCTGGGCTATTTTGTGTCTTGCCGTGGTTGACCATGGCTATTTTTGCAAACATAGGAGGCTGGATTGCAGACACACTTGTGAGCAAAGGTTTTTCCATTACAGCAGTTAGAAAGGCAAGGATTTATTTCCTGAGTCCTCTTTTATTGCCTTTTTATTGTCGTTAACTCTGCTAATAATTCATCCAACTTCTTGCCTTGTAGATAATGCAATCAATTGGGTTTTTAGGCCCAGCCTTCTTTCTTACACAATTGGGCCGTGTTACAACTCCTGCTATGGCCGTACTATGCATGGCTTGCAGTCAGGTTGGTTTGAATTTATTATCAATTTCAGAGCATAAATTACTTGTTATTTTCCTTTCCCTATACTAATTCTTGTATAATTTCTTCCACAACGTTGACATTTATCTTCAAAATTTCCTTTTCAAGCTATAACATCTGTTTCTCATAAATCTACATAATATTACTAGAATGATCCAGGAAGTTTTGCTGTTGAAGTGAGTGATCTGAGAATTTCTGGTTTGACGTAAAATGAGTTTAGGGATAACTTTACTTGAATAATTTGCTTTACCTAAATTGTGTGATTCCATCAAACTAGTGTTGATGTGAAACAAAAATGAGTCTACTCATTAACAGTGTGACTCAATTTACCTCTGGTATGCGTGGTTGACAACAGGGATCCGATGCATTCTCTCAGTCTGGGCTCTATTCCAACCATCAAGATATTGGCCCACGTTATGCTGTGAGTTGTTGCTCTCTGTATTGTGCAAATTATGATTTAAGTACACATCCAAAGAATAAAGATTACGAATTCTACTGTTATTGTCGCTTGACATTCGATGGCCCGTCAATTTATTTGATAAAATATCCTAAAAGCATTCACTGTAAAACTAATTAAAGATCTTGGTGAAAATAAGAGATTATCCAATGCCAGGGTGTACTGCTAGGACTTTCAAATACAGCTGGAGTGCTCGCTGGTGTATTTGGTACTGCTGCAACTGGCTATATACTCCAAAAAGGTAAGCCAGTAGATGGCTTGTTTTACTTTGTCCTGGGATCTTGCTACTTCACTCACTTGTTTCGAGTCTTTTATTTCTGTTCTTTTAGGTTCTTGGGATGATGTGTTTAAGGT
Source organism: Erythroxylum acuminatum (assembly GCA_026284645.1). Lineage (NCBI taxonomy): Eukaryota > Viridiplantae > Streptophyta > Magnoliopsida > Malpighiales > Erythroxylaceae > Erythroxylum > Erythroxylum acuminatum. The sequence goes on along the minus strand of JANKOD010000009.1, from coordinate 19,338,927 downwards.
GGCTGTTGCACTCTACATCATTGGCACATTGGTCTGGAACATCTTCTCAACAGGTGAGAAAGTTCTCGACTGAAAGTTCTGTAAGAGAGGATAGTGGCCACAACCTACAAGCAAAAGGTTCCAAGTAGAAGCATTCAAAGAGGTCGAAGTGATTAAGATGGAACAATGTGGGAATAGAGACATATGCATGGTGAACAACTGAGTACAGAAAAAGCTCAGATTTCTTGCCACCTTTTAGGTAATTACTTACCCCTATCCCTGAAGTGATTTAACTCTGGCGACAAAGATTTTTAAGTCAGGTAATATCCCTTTCTTACATCTTAGTAATCAAGTAGATAAATGTCCTAATTTATATCTACAAGTTTCCTGCTTCTCATGTAAATGAGCTTTTTGCACTCCTGCAACTCTCAATATATACTCTTGTCAGATTTTTAATTAGAGATTGACAAATTGGCCTGGACCCAACCTGAATTGACTGGCTTCAAGCCGACAACTGGGCCTCGGGCGGGTTAGGGCCGACCCATTATCAACCCTACTTTTCAACATCCTACAATAAGTCTTAATTCCATGGCTACTTCATGGTTGCTAAATTCTAGCAAAACAAGCTGACTTGATTGTACACCTACAAAGCATTGAGCAGTTGGGCTTGGTAGAAATGTAGGTAATGAAAGTATAGACATTGGCAAAAGTTATGGATAAATATTTTAATATTTCTTTCCTTTTTCCAGAATTCTTTAACATTTTCACATTTATATATTAGATGTTATCATTATTTCATAAATCAATTTTCAATATATTAAAATTTAGTTATAAACTCTTTACTGTAAATAAATATTTATTCTTGTTACATAAAAAGTCAAAATTCTAATAACGTTGAAGGATAATTTTAAAATGACAAGATTTTAAAATTTGGTAAAAAGAATTTAAAGTTGAATCTAATCTTTTCACTTGAATCTATAGGTATCTGGAGTTGGTGAAGAGAAGTTGTGATAGAAATTAGATATCACAACTAGAATTGGTAAAATTGGTATGTGTTTAATTAAAATAAATATATAAATTTTTATTTAATCGAATATTAAATTTAATTTAAATTTAGACTTAAAATTTTGAAAGGCCTAACTAATATTTATTATTAATGCAACTTGTATTTATAGAAACAGTTTCTCTATCAGTTAATGCATGATATTTAATATTTTTCAGATATTGAGTATTAGTAGGATTTTTATTAGGTTGGTGTTTTTTTTGACAAATAAAACCATAAAATCGAAAGGCTACAATTTAACCCCCAAGCCGGCAGGCTTATGCCATACACTCAGATCCTACAAGCCTTTCGCTAGCAGAAGAAGTACAATCATAATTATCTAAAAAAAAAATAGGACCTAAATAAGGGGACTAGTTTCTCAACGTTGAAGGTTTGCATATAATAAGGCTACCTGAGTTAAAGAGTGAGCTGCCTTATTAGCAATTCTATGCGTCCATTGAAAGGACAAGTGAAAGAAATAACGCTTGAAAGCTAAACAGTCTAAAGCGATCATTACAATCTCTAAATGATTAACAGACGAGTTTGTAAGCGCTTGTACAGCTAAAAAACAATCCGATTCTACAACAACATGATTTATTTGTTTGTCTTTCAGCCACGATAATGCTTCTCTGACCGACATGAGTTC
>JANKOD010000009.1:19318791-19337160 GCA_026284645.1 Erythroxylum acuminatum | reverse complement strand
ATTACAAAACACAGGGGCTAAATTGAACGAATTAAAAATACATGGGCTAATTTGAATAGTCAACTATAACACAGGGGCCATTTTATGTTATTTGCCTTAAATAAATTCACTCTGTTGATTTCAAATCAAATAAAAAGGTTGAATTTAAAGAATGATGCTAGTAGCCATTTCAAATATTGACCTAATTGAGTGATCAAGAGTATTTATAGCAAGGTATTTACTCGGCATCAAAAAGTTAGGTGACTTTATAAATAAGCCTATAAATGCTCTTATGTGTTGTTTTGAAGTTGATGTTTTTTTTTCAATAAGGGTTATAGAAAAGTTTAAAAGTTGAAGCATCTTTCTTATATATGGTCACTTTATGCATTAGGTCAAATTTTGTGATTTGAGTTAAAGTTTGAAGGATTATATAGTGAATTGAATTGATTTATGACTTGAAGCAAGTACCTAAATGCTTCATAATTTAATGAACTTTGCAATTGAATGCATGATGGAAAGACTTGATTTACCCATTTGATTTGTTAAATTCTTTCCCAAAGTTGCCACCTATTTAAGTTATAAGTAATGAAATTGATTTGTTTGATGAAAAATAAATGCTTAAGTATGGGAGAGTTTCATAGGTGTTAATTATGTTATGTTTTTAGTGTGATTTTTGATGTATTTGTCTTGTGTTTGAATCAAAATAAATTTAAGCATAGAAAGGTTTTAGAAACATTCTTATATGGATCTTATTTATCTTTGATTTTTTTATTCTTGTCTATTGTTTTAGTTGGTTATTTTAGATTCTAACTTTTAGTGCAATTAATTATATCTATAAATTCAATCACCATTTTTGTTAGATTAGATAATAAGAAGACTATTAATATTAATATTTGTAGTCTTTATAGAATCGACATTCATATTCATTTAAGCTATAATATAAGAACAATAAGTACACTTATCAAGCGATCGTTAGCATATTTTTACAACACCTTGCAATTTCAGATAAGTTGTTCTTATTTTATTTAGTGCTATTTCATTAGTTCACCAAATGGAAGAAAGCAAAATAATTGTTAACTTCTCATTTTTCTTGGTACCTTTTTTTTATATAGAAGTTGATAATATAATGAAGTAAGGCACTATCTATTAATTAGAACAAGCCTTTTATGAAGTCATATAAGTTATGTATCTAAAAAGAATTAACGTTAAAGACACTATTTTTTACGCACCATAAGAAATTATGTATATATATATTATTACATTTATATACTGTATAGATAAATAGAAATTAATCTCAAATAATTTACAAAGTACTCATTAAGTATATATATATATTAGCAACTATCAGTTATACAAAATAATTTCTCAAAACAAAGGTAACTCAAAATAAAAAATATTCATTAAAAAATAATTTCTCATTAAACCATTTGGAAACTAGTTTTGCATATGGATTAATATTTATTTTCTCCCTTTGAAATCTATGTTTTTCATTACTTTTAAATTAATTTAAGGATCACTATAATAATTAACTAATTAGTATATCATATACTTTAGTATTTAATTTAAGGAAGTTTAACAAATTACAGTATTTATTTGGTTTAAATATTGCATGATATATTATTTCAAATAAAACCAGAAGAATAATATTTATTAATAAACACTTTATGATAAATCAAAATAAAATTAGTGTCTACAGTAATTAATAAATATATTTTATTTAGTGAATTTGCTATTATTAATAAAAAAATATATTCAAGTTGATACGAAAAGTCAAATAAATTATTTTCTTCTGCTTTTTATTAAGAAAATAGCGAGAGATTAAAAAATTCTATTTTTATTGTAGGGATCAATACAAAAAGATATTTTCAATTAAAAATTTGAGAAATTTAATTTAAACTTTAATATTGTAAAAGTATTTTTTTTAAATTGATATTTTAAAAAATATTTTTATTGGATCTCAGCTATTCATTCATCGCCAGAATCTCACTTCAACAGCAGGGTAGAAATTTCGTCTCTCGCCTTTCTGCTTCTCTCTGTTTGTTTTAACAAGACCAAAGATCCTTTTGCCTGTGAAACGGTGGAACCCTACGTTTTTTAGTACATTGAACAGGCAGAAATGTCATTCCAATAAATTACCAAACTCAGCTCGATTTATGCCAAGGACAAGTAGTGCTACTACATGCTACGTAACCGACTCTAAATTTTTTGTCGTTCTATTGTGTCAAATAAATTTCAGCCATTTATTTATATAAATTTTACCTGGATCTCGCGTAAGCTCCGCAAAATAAATGACTAAAATTTTATGAGATAAAATAAAACAGAGTAATATTGGACAGAAGCGTATCCCCCTTTCATCATGTAATGTCCTTCCGTTTACTAAATATTGTTCGATCAATAACCCTCCCTCGCTTCTCTTTTGCCAGCGCTCAGGACTGTTAACTCTGCCTCCCAACATTGACAAAACCCAACAACGGCCACCATTATTACACCACCCTCCTTCCAGGCCCCTAAAATATCTCTATTTCTGCCTGTCAAATCTGAATTATTTGCACATGACCAAAGTACCCAACGAGGGAATACAACGCCGCAAGAAAACAAAACACATGGACGCCGTAGATAGACCCCATCGGCCATCGCAGCAACAGCAACAATAGCGCTACCACGGGTACTGAGCTCTTCATTTACCTTACTTCACTCCTCTCCTCTTCGTCTTCCATGAAGATCTCTTCCAAGTCCATTCTCAGCCCGGGTCGTGCCAGAGAGCCGACGTCACAAATCTCGCTCTCCAACTCTCTTAGTAGAAGGCTGCGTAGCAACGGTAGCATGAGAGGTGGTCAAGCGTCTCCTATGTTCTCCACTTCCAATGCCAAGAAACGCGGCTGTGGTTTCGAAAACCCCGAACCATCTTCTCCCAAAGTCACCTGTATTGGTCAAGTGAGAGTCAAGACCAAGAAACAAGGCAAGAAATTGAGAAAAAGATCGACCAGAAGAGGAGAACCGAGTTTTAGAAGAATAGAGCAAAACAACAACAACGACGACGACCACAATGTTGAAGCAAGTGAGAATCCAGATAATAGCCAAAATCATGTAAACCATCAGTTTTTGAACCACCAACAACCTCGTGAATGCTTGCCACTTAGAAACCGGAAATGGGTATATTTTCCTTTGACAATATGTGAAGCATTAAGGGCATTCGGGGCTGAATTTAATTGCTTTCTTCCTTGCCGGTCTTCATGTATGGCAAGCGAGAAAGGGAAGGACGAGAAGGCAGTGACGGATTCAGGGAACGATAGGTCATGCGGAGCAGTGTTTACAAGGTGGCTGGTGGCGGTTCAAGAAGCAGATGGGAAGGGAAGAGAGATAGAGCTGGTGGTTGGAGAAGAGGATGAAAGAGAAGAGAGTAGTAGATACAGGAGGAGTTATAGGAGGCATGTGTTTGAGGAGATTGAGTTTAAAGATGAAAGCTTTGAGGGAGGAAGTGGGGGCGGTCAGGAAGAGGAAGCAAGGGTTAGCATTTGCATTCCACCGAAGAATGCTCTGTTACTGATGAGGTGCAGATCTGACCCTGTGAGAATGGCTGCTCTTGCTAACAAGTTTTGGGAAGCCCCTGCTCCCAAAGTGGAAGAGGATGTTACTGAGGTGGATGAAGAGGTGGTTGAAGACGGTGGGAATGACAAAAACCAACAAAAGGAAAGGAAAGTTGAGCAAGGACTGCAACATAATAAAGAACAAGTCCTGATATGTGAAGAGTTGCGTTCTTGTGAAACAACTGAAGACGAGCATCAAATTCAGGAAGCTGAAAAAAGCTTGGCGCTTTTGGAGAGTGAAGATGGTGATGAAGAGAAAAGACCAGATATTGAACTCCAAGCAGTAACTTCAGCAATAAACCTAGAACAAGAGGTGAGTGAGCCAGTGGTAGCAGAAGATAATTTATACGATGATTCTTTACTTGAAAAAATATCAGATACAGGATACTTGCAAAATGATGAAAATGAAGAAAAGATGCTCCAATTTCAACAAGATTGGGAAGAGCAGAACCCAACAAAAGAAGAAGCACAAGAAATTGAAATTCCAGTGTCAGTAGAGCTTAAACAAGAGGTTGTCCAAAACATGCAAGGCCAAGAACCCCGACAACCTCAAACCTTAGTTCATGAAGAGCTGGAACTTGCAGATTGGTCAAGGGAAGAGAAAGAAGAGGCGATGATGACCCATGAAAGATCCGAACCCGAAGACAGGCAAACTTATGTCAAGTCAAGGGAGAGAGAGAGTGAGCCATTATTGCCAGATTGCTTGCTACTCATGATGTGTGAGCCCAAGCTGTCAATGGAGGTATCCAAGGAGACATGGGTGTGTAGTACCGACTTCATTAAACGAATGCCAGAGCACTGTAGGCCCTCGGTCAACAAAAACAACGGTGGTGATGATCCCATCAAGAGAAGAGTTAGCCGTGACTATATTCCTCCACTGCCGGCTAACAATACCCTGCAACAGCCGCCGAGGTCTTCTTGTTCGTATCCATGCAAACCGCCGCCACGAGTCGGCGGCGCAGAGTCTATGGCGACGGTGATTGGGCAGAAGCTCTTAGGAGGCAAGGCTTATGAACCGTTTGTGCTCACACGTTGCAAGTCGGAGCCAATGAGATCGGCGGCTAAGCTTGCACCGGATGGTTGTTTCTGGAAAAACCGGAAGATTGAGCCGCATAGGCCGGCTACTCTTGGAGTGGGAGCGGCCGGGGTTGTTTAAATTCAAGCTAAAGACAAGCGGTAAAAACAAAATGTAAAGTTTCGCTGGATGATTTCCTGTCCCCTTTTTTTACTTTTTTTTTTTATAGCAGTAGCATGTAAATCTTAATTTGCACTAAAAAAAGATTCACTTTTGGGTTAGTTAGTTTATATGTTTTAATCAGTAATATTTCCTGTGTTTTTCTTTTTTCTGTATTATAAAGATATGTTGGAAAATTATAGATAAAAAGAGCATTACTGTAGTATGGTGTGACTGAATTGATCATGGAGAGAAGACGATCTGATAAAGTTATCACAATAATGCACGCTCCTTCAATTATGATGATCTTGTCTAAATTCACCCAGATTTAGGTAATATGAAAAGGTTATTACGTTAATTAAAGGTCTAAACTTGAAGAAATTAGGAATTCCATTCAGCTTAACATCTGCAGGACAAGTAATGGCATGTACTGACCAATTGAACTTCCAAGGCACAAGTTATTGAACCAGACGCTCCAGTCCTGCTCAGGCAGTTTCTTTTTCCAGGCGGTGTTTGATGACATATGAACAGAGCTGTCGATTGCTTCCCAAGTGCACACGGATCTCTCGGCAATTAACCTATTAAATTATAAGCAAACCAGGTACCATAATCTCTTCAAATTCTATTATATTTGTATCTAATGTCTTACCTACAAGGACTTTACCATTCTTATAATTATTATATCAAATTTGATATTGAATTTAGTTGAAACATAGTATCAATATCGGTCAACACCAGGTACTAGTCAATTAGTCAACATACTCGGTGCACAAGACATCCCGCTTTGCGAGAGTATGGAAAGATCTATCGGTTTATGCATCCTTTCCTTCATATTTTTTATAAAGAAATTGTTTTCGTAATTTAAAAATGTGACCTTCTGGTCAATACCGAGCATTATTTCAGAATTTTGTTTTAAATTACAAGATAGTCTCTAAATTTTATGCAATTATAAAATAGTCCCTTAATATATTATGTTATACAATTTTGACTTTAATCCAATCATATCTTAAGAAATCATAATAATATAAATTTGATATAATATATTTCTTTATTTTTATTAATATTATTACATTTAGAGAAAAATCAAATATAACTCTAAAATAAAAAAACAACCACAATGATCATCAAGCAAGAAAATAAAACTTTTTATTATATCTACACTACTAATAATATAAAAAAATTAAAAAGATTCGAAGTAAATCTTCATTCTTCTTTTGCATATAATAAGGCTACCCGAGCTAAAGAGTGAGCCACCCTATTGGCAATCCTGCGCGTCTATTGGAAGGACAAGTGAAAGAAATAACGCTTGAAAGCTAAACAGTCCAAAGCCAGCATTCCAATCTCAGAACGATTAACAGACGAATTTGTAAGCACTTGTATAGCTAACAAACAATCCGACTCCACAACAACATGATCTATTTGTTTATCTTTCAGCCATGATAACGCTTCTTTGATCGACGTGAGTTCAACAATAAGTGGCTTGAACAATGAGGAATAATGTCCGGAAAAAACAGCTACAAAGCATCCCTTTTCGTCTCTAAGAAGCGTAGCAAACCCCATTGCGTTTTGTTCCTTAAAAGTAGCCGCATTAACATTGCATTTTACCAACCCAGCAGAAGGTTTGCACCAGCCTATTGTATTAGAAGAAGAGGTACTCGCTGGGCCACTAACTCTCCCAAAACTCCTCCTAAACTCTTGCCAGTCTTCAATAAAATTGTCAGCAAAAGTAACAATCATATAAGGGGAGATATTCTTACCTTGCTAGACTCTAAGGTTGCGATGGTACCAAATACTCCACAAAATAGTCAGTAGACGAATTAATAGAGACATTGAAGAGTTAACCAAAATATCCCCAATAAATCCTTCAATCCCCTGAGACGGAAGCCTCACCCTCGCAACAGCCCAACTGTCTTTTGCCTTAGTACACTCCAGAAGCACGTGATTCAGATCTTCCTCACAGCCACAGACGTCGCAGCCAGTAGGGATCTCTAGTCCTTTACGCGCCAGCCTCCCCTTGCAAGGAATGAAGCCCCTCAAACAACGCCAAATAAAATCTTTAATCTTCGGTGGGATAGGTAGACTCCACAGGCGATTCCAAGGTTTTTCCGTCGAAAAATTGACCCCATTCGAATTCAATCTAAGAGCTATTTTGTATCCAGATTTAACAGTATAAACCCCGTCTCTATTATGATGCCATATCAATTGATCTGGAGGCTTAGCATACGCAATAGGAACTTTAGAAATCCGATCAACATCAAACGGCGTAAAAAGTCCTTCAATCAGCGATTCATCCCAGCCTGCCCCCGATTCGTTAAAAAGTTCTCTGACTTTCATGTTACTAAAGCTTGGAATTGGAGGGGAGGTGATAAAAAAATTAGTATCATCATTAATCCAAGGATCTTTGAACACATCAATCGAAGCGCCATCTCCAAGTCTCCATCTAACACCAGATGTCAAAATGTCCTTAGCAGCATAAATACTTTTCCAAATAAAGCTGTCGTTTGCCCGATCCTTAGCCTCCATAAAGTTACCAGAAGGGAAGTATCGCGCTCTAAAAATTTGACTCGGAAGCGAGTCAGGATAAGCAATGAAGCGCCAAGCCTGTTTACAAAGCATAGCCAAATTAAAGCAATGGAGGTCCCTGAATCCCATGCTTCCATATTTTTTAGGCACACATAGACGTTCCCAACTCGCCCAATGTATATTCTTTCTGGTAATAGTGCCCGACCCCCACCAGAAGGAGTTCATCATCTTTTGTAGATCATCACAGGTTCCTCGTGGAAGAAGGAAAACGCTCATACAATATGTCGGCAATGCTTGAGCAACTGTTTTAATGACAACTTCTTTACCCGGTCTAGATAACAACTTATTTTTCCAACTCATAATCCGCTTGCTAAGCCTATCCTTAATGAACGCAAACACCTGTTTTTTCTGGCGACCAATCAAAGAAGGGAGTCCTAAATATTTCCCATGATCAAGAGGAGTATTTACTCCTAGAATAGCTTCCACCATGTTTCTGTCGTTTGTTGAAGTATTAGAACTGAACATGATTCCGGATTTCTGATAATTAATCGCCTGGCCCAAAGCCGTTTTATAGATGTCTAAAATCCTCTTTATGTTCTGCCCCTCCTTCGCGTTTGCTCGAAAGAACAGAAAGCTATCGTCTGCAAAAAAGAGATGAGAAACACTGGGACTACCTGGACAAATCATAGCTCCATGAACATCCCCGCACGACTCCTTTCTTCTGAGCAATGCAGAAAGACCTTCAGCACAAAGAATGAATAGATATGGAGACAGTGGGTCTCCCTGCCTCAACCCACGCTTCGGATGTATGGGACCAACTTCAGTACCATTGAAAGCCACAGAATAATTAACCGTAGTGACACACATCATTATAAGCTCCACCCAGTTTCTATCAAAACCCAACTTTAACAGAATAAACCGTAGATAGTTCCAATCGACTCTATCGTACGCTTTACTAATATCAATCTTAAGGGCCGCTTCTCCAACTTTACCTTTACCCTTGTTCCTCAAGTAATGTATAATTTCAAACGCCACCATAATATTGTCAGTGATGAGCCGTCCTGGAACAAAAGCAAACTGTGTGGGAGAGATGATCCTAGGAAGGATAGTTTTGAGTCGATTCGCAATCACTTTGGCCATGAGTTTGTAAAGGACGTTGCATAAAGCTATTGGACACAAATCTTTCATATAATTGAGATTATCTTTTTGGGAATCAAAACAATCACTGCATCATTGAGATTAGCCGGAAACTCCTGGTGCTCTATCCAATTGCGGCAACTATTGAAAACGTCCACTCCCAAAATATGCCAACATTTTTGAAAGAATGCTAGGTTCAAACCGTCCAGCCCAGGAGCCTTATCCGGATGCATAGCAAACATCGCGTTCCTAATTTCCACCATCTGTAAAGGTGCCATCAAACATTCTTAGGTTGGTGTTATACAATATAAACTTATATACAACATCAACAACATTTTAACTTGTATACAATAACAATAACATCATATGAAAATCTTGCTAAATGCGGAGTTTGGAAAGATTTAGTAGTATATAGTTTTATTGTTATGGCAATTTAAACTTCTATCATCCACCATATTTGACATTATTAACAAGAATTGCCTCGACAAAATATCAGTCGACGTGGTTGATAAAGCATATTTGAGTTGCGGTAAATGTGTATTATTTCAAATACCATAAATTCAAGGCATCGACAAAAAAAGGTTACAATTCACTTATTTAAATAGATGATTGATCAGAGTTACGTTAAACTTCCCAAATAATCTTATCTAAATTTTAATTATTAATTCATAAAATAAATTACTAAAATATATAATTAAAGCATTTTTGTATTTATTTAGAGATTTACTTACTATACTGTCAAATAAAAAAGGAATTTGAAAAAGAAAAAGAAATGCCCATTGAAGGTGTCATAATCACTGATGCATAGATTTGGTAACGGTTGGCGGGATATTTGTCCCGAGCAGGACACATTTTCCATTCTAGCATTCCTTTTTGGTACACCACTCAACATCGTTTGTGCAGAATTACGTTACAAAATTTGCTCTCCCCCTCACTAGATGAGCTTAACATAGCCATAATAGCTATTCACACGACATAGCTTTCTTTTCAGGCGCAATTTCTCTGTGGTTTCAGTTTCACACAAGCGCGAATTGAAAGTTCGGCAACTCTCAATCACCTGGTAGTACTATTCCTATAACCAACACGGGGTGTGCCATTTGTGCTGTTATAATTTTGTTCTAGTCCATCTCATTCACATATTTATGTAAGACTATTTATGTTGTTACAACTTTGTTTCAGTCCATCTTATTCACATATTTATGTGAGTCCTACATAAATGTGTGAATAAAATAGACTGAAACATAATTAGAACAACACAAATGACACAAGTGATTTTATTTGCCAACAATAACAAATAAAAAATCAATTGTCCGTAACCCCGAAAGATTCTTTACTTTGATTCTTTACTTTGCGGAGGTCTAAAAAGAGTTATAATAATAATAAATAACAACTCAAAACAAGTCTAGCAAAATTTAGATAAGCTCAATAGTACATATTATTACCACTGCTACTGTAGCAGAACAGAAAAGAACATAACCACTAAATAACCAACTCTCTTTCAGTCTATCTTATTCACACATTTATATGGGTTCTATATAAATGTGTAGATAAGATGGACTGGAACATAATTGAAACAATACAAGTAATTTTATTTGCCAATAATAACAAATAAAAAATCAACTGTCCATGTAACCCATAAGGTTCTTTACTTTGTGGAAGTTTACAAAGAGTTATAATAATAATAAATAACAACTCAAAGCAAGTCTAACAAAATTTAGAAAAACTCAATAGTACATATTATTACCACTGCTCCTCCGTAGCAGAACAAAAGAGAACAAAACCACTAAATTTTAGAATATAAATATAGGACTTATACTTCAATTATGAAACTTTATTTCCTCTTACAACCAATAGAAACAAATCAAAATAGAAAAAAAAATCTATGAAAACTTTTGAAAGTAGAGTGAGTTTAAAATACTCAACTCTTTTTTTTTCTCTTTTTTTGTATTTTTTTTCCTTTTCTTATCCCTCTCATATTAATCATGAAAGGTTAAAAATGAAGAAAAAATATGCCTAGGTTTGGCATGTGTAAGTCACAATGCTCTATCTTCAAAGCCTGTGAGTGAGTACAGTATGACCCACGCCCACTCTCTTTTTGCCCTCTTCCCTTCTCTTTATATTGTATTTTCACAAGGACTCAGTCCCCATCTTTCCTTAAATAACACAACATGACCTTAATAACAACTTCCACCTTCCTATAATCTCTTCACTTTCACGCCGTTACATATTCCGTTAACTTCCCATGCAATGCAAAACCTTCTTTACTCTTTCCACACTACCCTCCAGGTCCCTCTTGTACACGTTAACTCTAAGTCCATATTTCATGAACAATGTCAATGACATCTTCTGCTCCACTTTGTGTCCCGGAACCACCGCAAGCCGGTGCTGTAAAAGCACCGATGCTGCCACGGACTTCATTTGTAGGTACGCTAAATCCTTCCCTAAACAAACTCTTGGACCTGCATTAAATGCCACGAATTTGCAAGAGTCATGCATTATGAACTTCTTGCCGTCGGAGGACAACCACCTCTCTGGTCTATACTCCATGCAATCGTCACCCCATGTGCTTCTCATCCTACCCGTTGAATATATCGAATACGTCACCGACGAGCCCGCTGGAACAAAGGTGCCGTCCGGCAACACGTCGTCGGCGACCACGTGCTTGGAGTCCTCAGGCACAGAGGGGTAGAGCCTCAGGGTCTCTGACAATGCTGCTTTGAGGTAGATCAAACGGTCAAGCTCTTCAAAGACCAGAGGCTCATCGACCCATTTTGACAGATCGTCATCGCCGCGTGTCTCAATCAGAACGGTGCATATTTCGGTCAAAATTTTGTCTTCCACTGAAGGGTTTTGGATGATCAACCAGAAGAACCAACTGAGAGCAACCGACGACGTGTCGCGTCCGGCGAGAATGAAGTTGAGCGCCACGTGTTGGAGGAATGTGTCTGAGTAGGACTCCTTCTTCTTAATGAATCTAGAGAGCAGATCATCGTGTAGGTTCCCATCTTTCTGTTGTAAGTTCGTTAGCTCTTGTTTTCTTGCATTGATAACCTCCGTCAAGTAGTCGTCAAGCTGCTTCAAGCTTCGGCTCAAGCTCACTTCCATCCCTAGCCTGAGCCACTTCTTAACCTTCCATAAAACCTCAGGCAATATAAACCTCTGAAGTGAGGCTTCAGTGGCTCTGTCGAAAGCTGAAGCGAAGCTGTTCTCCGGCAGCCCGACAGCGCATGTCTGAGGGTCCTTACCAAAGGCCAAGCCGCATATGTTATCGAAAGTGAGCCGAAGCAACATGTCCTGAAGATCAACCGGCTCCGCTCTGGCCTGAGCCGATTCGAGAATCGGGCAGAATCTCAATTTAATGGCTCGGCTGACCCAGCGAGCCATGGCTTGACGAAGAGTCCTGGTGGTGAATTCCAGTGCGGCAGTCTTACGCTGGAACAGCCACGTGTCCCCATCGGAGTTGAAGATGCCTTCACCGAGAAGATCATGAAACACTCCTTGCCATGTAGGCCCTTTCGGGTAGTTGTCGAATCGGGTCTTCAAGATATGCTCAAGATTTCTCGGGTCACACGTGACCGTCACGAGTCCTTGCTTCTTGGCCAGAAACGGGATAGCGCAGATGCATGTTTGGTAAGTGCCACCGCAGGCGCGTAGATTGTCACTGATCCAGTCGTGCATGCGGTCACAGTTCTCGATCAACCCAGGAAGACTGCCCAACAAGGGCCAGACACGTGGACCCTTTAACGACCGTGATATGAAAGTGAACCACAGTAGATACGCCGTAACCGCCATTAGAAGCAACAAAGCAGTGGATATATCCATACTCACAGTGTACAAGTATACAAAACAAGCAAGAAAAACGGAACACTTTCGGTTTTGGTTTGGTGATAGTCTATGAACTTCACTTACCTCGAAAATGAAGTTGAAGTGCAAAAAGCTTCGATCTTTAAGAGAATCCCAGATGCCCTTTTCTCCAAAGAATAAAATGAAGGATCATCAAAATGGGAGAAGTTAAAAAGAGTGATACAGAAAAGTGTAGAGAGAGAGAGGGGAGTGATGTGAAGAGACTAGAGAGGAAGGAGAGAAAGACAAGGGACGAACAAAGTGATAGTATAAAATGGAGTATAATGAGAGAGGAGATTTATAGGTGAAATGTAATGGAAGCAATTATGAAGGCCAGACTGTTTTCTTGAAATTGGACCATCTCTGTGCCTTTCTCTTTCTCTAACATTGAGATAGTAGCACTATAAATGCCCTCAGAGGTCGTTGAGACTTGAAGGCTTAAAAACAGCGATTCCCCTTGCTCGTTTTCCTTTTGCCAGCAAAACCACCATTAGCAATAACCTTTTTTCAAAACTCAAAAGACTTAATCTTTGTATTCCTTCTCTCTATTCCCTCTCACTTCTTGCATGTAGACCTAAATTTGCAGGCAAAGGGAGGAGGGTCTTAAATTCAAGCATTTAATGAAGACGGCTTAAAAGAGATTAGTTGAGGAGCTAAGACACAACAAAACAAGGCATAAGAAAGAAAAGAGAGAAAAGATGAGGTCACGTACTGGTGCTTAAGACTTTTAAGGATCACTTTGGCCCGTCTTGTTTCATGATGATATATTTACAACATGACCATTTTAAAGAAATTTATTAACATATCCCATTCTGATTTCTTCATAGAACAATTGAGTGCGTCTTCTTTAATGAAAAATGGACTTATCATGTGGGCATTTGGTTAAGGTTCGGTGAGCAACCTACCAAGAATTTTTAATTGGGCTCCATTTATAGGACTCAATTCTTTTACAACTCCCTTCCTTATATATTTTTTTCCTCTGAAAATTTATAACAAAAAGATAACTATCACAAGGTTTTGACCTTCTCTATCAATGCATTACGGTAAAAAAAAAGGTGTGCTTGTCTATCACAAGGTTTTGACCTTCTCTATCAATGCATTACGGTAAAAAAAGGTGTGCGTGTTAAATGACTGGTGGCGGTGAAGGTGATGGTAGTGGTGGTCTGAGTACTTAATTGCAATATAACAAGTCTACCTAGTAATTTCTCACCTGAACCCAAAAAGCGCATGGCCTCATCAGTCTGCAACTCTGCCAGTCAACTCCAACGCGGTTCCTGAAATTCCCATTTTTTGATTAAATTTTTTACATATTTTTTCCAATAATAAATTTTCTTTCCTCTTTCATTCATGCCATCCTGAAATTAAAACTATTTTGTCTATTTAGCTTTAAGCGGTTTCACTTTCACAGCAAGTAATTAATGAGAACAGAAAGCAAAAATGAAGTGGGCAAAGCCATCGTAAATTGACCTATATCCAAGAGCCGTTGACCTATCTCTCTGTTTTTTATGAACCTGGTACGTAACTGAATTCTTAGAGATAAAGCAAGTAAATGGAGGATCAAGAGGGGACCAAATGTACATCTTACGTATATTTGCGCATTACCATTTATCAGCAGTCGTGTACTTTTGGATCCCAAAAAAAAGAACCTTCCTTCGCCCTTAACCAAAAAGATGAGAAAATAACTACTCCTTCCTATTCAAGATAAGCGTAATTTTAAAGAGATTTTAATTATTTAAAATAAATGTCGACTTTTTATGCATATTTATAATTTTACTTCTACAATTATTCTTTAATTTCTCTCAAATCTTAATTACACAGATTATACTTTCAAGGCACTTTAACATGTAATTAATAAAGGTATATCAGATATTTCATTAATTTTTTTAATAAGTGTGCATTCCTCTAAAACGACACTTATTTTAAATAGAAGGGAGTAGAATATAATTTCACGTTAAAAGGGCATGGCTAATACAATTTCACTGTGTAAAAATTAGCAAGTAGTTGAAGAGATTCAACAGTAAACTAGTCGTGATTTTAATTGTGTCATACTTCAGTAGTTGGGACCTTAAAGATCAAGCTAAGAATTACTCTCTTTTACAATGTAATTGACACTAACTTCATAAATCATAACCCGCACGTTACGAGAAGGGATTGAGATTTGACTTTAGGTCTTTTGGTCTTCTAACGATAATAAATAAAGGGCGTCTTCAAGTAGGTTCATAAGTAGCTGACTCTATCTGCTACCCAAATAAATGTGAATCTTCCATGGTAGGCGTAAAAGTCACAACCATACACTAAAAGTTTCCTAATGGTAACAAGTTTGGTACATCATAAAATGAGGGGCTTCTTCCTCTTGGTCAGTCCGTAGAGATTCTCTTCCTTTATTTACTAATGGGTTAAGAAATTTGTGCCTGGTTCTTGTGGTCATGATTTCCAAGAACTATAAAATGAATGTGTCTTGGTCGATACAGGTATGAAATATAGGTAATTTAGGTGGACGGTTTAATTAGACTTGACGTGGGAGATGGATGGCTAATTTAGGTGGCCGTTGGCTATGATTTATTAAGCCACCATGACATACTCAATCCTAAGTGGAAATAATTAATTATGTAATGTCAAGTTCTTAATACTTCTTTGAGAAAAAAAGTCCAAATCTTAAAAGAGTGATTCTTGTACGAAACGGGAATCTAAGGGAAACCTGGGCATATTTTTATGTAAGCTCCTGACAATGCTTAGGCAGATAATGTGCATTTGATTAAACAAGACAGAGAGTTGTGAGTAAACTTTCAAAGTAGTCGTTACGTCCACGTAATTATGAACCAACTATTTCACGTTTTAACTAATTTATCTGTTTCTATTTATTACATTCCTAATTAGGAAAAGGGATTGTCAGGAGGTGTAAGATTGAGGAACCAGAATGCTTTCTTTAAGATTTAAGACTAACCCCTTCAATGAATTCTTTTCTTTGACAAACTGACAAGTTAGTAATATGATTTATTTTCAGAATTAGACTTGGCTATCTCCCCATTTAAATTCATGATGACAAGCTTTTTTTTCTTTTTCTATTTATTCTTTCCATTTTTCCTTGGCTTTTCACTCGATGACACTGTTACCTCCCCATTTACTAGTTAAAACCTTGATAGGGTTAAAAGGTAAACAATATGAATATAATTTTTTATATCTCGTATACAAAAGAAATTTAGTCTACGAAGCATACGAAAAGTCAACTAACTTAAAGAAAAAGGCTTAGAATTTAATACCTCGGTGGTACTATTCTTCTTCCCTTTAAAGGTCATTAGGCGATTTTGTGGGCAGAGACCAATCCCTTAATTTCTTACGAAGAGAATAACTGCAAAGAAAAAGTCAGGAAACAAAGGCGAGCAGGACAAGAGTCAACAAAATGCATTAACTTAGGTGACAAACTGCCGAACCACTGCTACTTTAACTCAACAGTCTGCTAAATACTTGCATGTGCCAATGACCCTTAGCCACATGGACAGGCTATTGTTGTCAACGTGTCCGTAGACCAATAGTTATTGTCGGTGACCAACTTGCTTTGCCAATACTAATTGCCACTCAATTGTGTTGTGTAGAAATTCTACCCTTTTACCAAAAAATGGAAAAGTAGAAATCCTACCAGAGTAATCCCAGGTTCTCAATCTCAAGTTCATGGAGAGACTCTTTGAATTGGACAAACAATAATCACTTCCTGGAAAGACCATGTACAATCTTTTCTATGCATGAATTAAATAGCCATCAATAAAAAGAGAAGTTCCCAATTGTAATTACCATCCACAAAAATATAATTCGTTCAAGGAGTTGCAAATAGACCTCGGGTTCCAACATTCAGATTTAGATTGAAGTTACTTTTAAGGATTACAAGAACCTGTGCTGCTTCGAAAAGAAAATTCTAGATGAGCTAATTGGACTAAAGTTAGGTTCTTAGTTCCTACAGTCATAAACAGTAACAAAGTGAGCAACATGTTACCTGTCTGAAGCACTTCTTTGAGCACAATCAGTCTTCCAAACCTAGACCATAACCTGAAAGTTCCATTCCTCCATTAAGGAATAAGAGCATTTAATATTATGCTTAATTCACTATCATTTCTTTCATCAAGTGAAATTTAGAGCAGCTCCTTCGAGCAGCTTGGAATTTCAAGACCCATCGCTAGCACATAAAACACTACAAAAATGAGCAGAGAGTCTGTTTCAACCAGATTTAAGAACCACAACGTCAGGTTGCTATTATTATGTTCTGCGTGGATTGGCGTCTGATAACTCAAAAATCTGGAGTACAGAAAAAAAGATCCGATGCACAATTATGTTCATGAGTGAAACTGGATGAAAAATGTCAACAAACCCACATCGCTATATCTGCTCAATAAACAAGATGATACAAGCGATTGGAGACTACTTAATTTGCAAATAGGTGGCTATTGGAGACCCTGAAACGTATGATTATAAAATGGTAACACGCCCGATTGAAGAACTAAAAAATTATAGTGGTGAATTGGGGCTGAACCTTGATCCTCAGATAATTTACCTTCGATCGGTAAGTAGTTTGCCAGAGGAAACTTCAGGCTCCTTTCTACCTGCATTGCAGATCTTAACATCTAATGTCAAAACCGCCATCATTTTCCATCTGATGAGAAGTCGTGCAAGACAAGATAGGAGACAAGTACTCAGATACTGCGGACCGATAACTAGTTGTATCAAAAAGACTAGATAGCTGCAATAGGACAGCAGACATAATTCCAATCTCTACAACTTTGAGCAAAACATTGAATTACCCCTGGCTGCATTCATCTTAAGAAGAAACAACTCAAAATGCACTCAAATTAAATCCTTGTACTGCACGAGGCCCCGCAACTCGCATATATAGAAGGACGATTAAGTTGCATAAAATTCTGAAGAACGATAATGGTTCTTCCAATAGGAGCACCTCCATAAATGAACAGAGGAAGAATCTGACAATCATTAGAACCTAAAATGCGCACGATCTCCAATACCTGAATGCGTCTACCAGGAAAACAAGACAGCATATCATTGCTCTCACCTCCAAACACAAGTGCATTCGGAGAAGCTGGTACAAGTTTCAGTTTTATTTGCAGAATCAGCCTCATTGCTCCTAACAGGAGCAGAAGAAGAAGATCGTACAAACTCAGCAAGAAACAGGTAAAGAAACATCCAAATCTTGATGCTAACAACGTTGGGTGGAACAAATCGTAAAGTGCGAGTCACTCGAGCTTGCGAACAAGTAAAACAAGAAGCAAAAGGAGGGAAAAAAAAAAGAGACGGACAGGTCAAAGACTTGCTCAGAATACGCATAGAAACAGAAACATCGAGAAGAAGACGATCAAGAATCTCAAGTAGAATTGATCTCTTTCACAGTTTCCCATTTCCCGCCAAGACCTTCAGGAAATTTAAAAAGGAGTTGTTGACGAATTGCGCCAAGAAGCTATTATCCAGTGCAATCAAGTTCAGAACGCTCTTTGCCACGTGTCATTCAAGTTCGAAAACTCAAGACAAGGCCCAGCGTTAAAGGCATGTAATGCGATTGGGATCCACTTTCTTAAGTCTAAATCTGATTAAATATAACTTAATCCATTAATTTTAATTTAAATATAATTAAATTTTAAATCAAATTCATCCGAGTTCTCATTATTGATTAAATCAAATTCGAATCTAAGGGGGTGTTTAGAAAGGAGTGAATTTCAATTCAACTGTTTGGAAACACAAAAATGGGATGAATTCAATTTATGCATGTAATTGAAACTCATCTTTTTTATAAATTGAATTCACTCCTTCAAGTATAAGAATTTAATTACATTGAAGCTTGAGGAACACACCTTTAAAAAAAAAATTGTTGTTTGCTGTGGGATTATAACCAGACATTCATCAAAGTTTAATATATTTATTGTAGGTTTTTATTGAGTATAATTTTTTGCCCTGTATTTCTTATCAAGAATCACTCTGTGTCATTGAAAGGTAGCGTCTTGCTCTTTTGCTCTTTCATTCTTTGGACTACTTCACTTCTCAGTTTCTTGTGCTTCACTTGATTAGATTCCAAAGACTATTAATTAAAATATTATTAATAATTAATTAACAACAATATAATTAATTAAA